>CAXHUQ010001443.1:0-52500 GCA_964020085.1 Micromussa lordhowensis | reverse complement strand
TAGCGTTCGTGTCTCGTACGGAATGCCAAGCCTCAAGAACAAGTCTTTGCCGCCATGCCGATGACCTGTCAACAATTTCGACGCTCGCCAAATCTATTTGGTGATTGTGGCGCATGTGGTGTTTGGCCAACAAAGAGTTTTCATCTAATTTTGCTATGGCCTTTGCGTGTTCTTTGACGCGTGTTTTTAACGCGCGCGATGTCTGACCGATGTAAACACAATCACAATCTTTACATTTGATTTTGTACACGATTCCTCTGGACGCCTCTTTCTCGATCTTGTCTTTCGGTTTTTTAAGTATGTTAGAGATTGTACGAATAGGTTTATGAGCGACCTTGATGTTGAAGCCTCGAAGAACTTTGGCGATTCTCTCGGAGAAACCTTTGGCGTAGGGCAAAATAACCATGCCGCGATGGTCGGTGTCATTCACTTCTTGATGTCTATTTAGCTGGCGGCCATTGTGAATGAAATTGGCAGGATAGTTATTAGCGGTGAGGGCTTCCGCTACTCGCTTAGTTTCTCGTAATGCTTCTTCCTCGGTGGATGGAATATTCTTTGCGCGATCCATGAGGGTGCGTACGACCGAGCGTTTATGCTGGGGATGGTGGTGTGATTTGAAATCAAGGTAGCGGTCGGTGTGGGTAGCTTTCCTGTAAACAGACACGGTGATCGAGCCATCGTCTTGTCTAGTTGTTTTTGTGTCAAGGAAGGCGATGGAACCTTCTGATTCTATCTCGATGGTAAATTTGATGTTGGTATTGATAGAATTGAGATGTGAGTGGAATTCATCCACATGTTCCCTTTTTACGCACACATGGCTGTCATCTACGTATCTGAACCACCATTTGGGAGGGTTTGGAGCCGATAAGAGGGCCTTTTCTTCGACGTGTTCCATGACGAGATTGGCTAAGATGGCGCTGACTGGAGATCCCATCGGGCAACCGAAAATTTGTTTGTAATGGTCACCTTGGAACATTTGACACCCTCCTCCGTACAGTCAGACAGAGATCACAATGGGAAGCACAACGGAGAAGGAAATATCATAAGAAGAAACTCCAGAACATCTTGCCACCTCCTCCAACGCACGAAACCAACCAATCACAATCTTTACATTTGAACATCTCTGATAGACCTCTATCCGCGAGCGAGCATTCAGCCCTAAGCCTCAATTTTAATTTTGCTATCACTCCGCAGAGTTTGCCAGTGCCTCAAATTGTTTCCTCGATTGAATCTGGCATGAATCAGCTTCCTGACGCCGAAAAAGACCTTATCAGAGCTTCAGTCACCTCTGCTATAAACAGTTGGCGCCCTCCTCCACGAAAAAACATCACTAGTGAAGAGGAGAAAGCGCTTAGAGAGCTTGCCAAAGACAAGTCTGTTACAATTTTACCAGCTGATAAGGGCCGAGCCGTAGTCGTGATGAATACCAACGACTACACCGAGAAAATAAACAACCTTCTAAACGATGATAAAACTTACCAGAAGATAACAGACAAAAGAAGGAACCCAACATCGAGCACCGAAAAATCCCTCAATAAACTTCTTCTACAGATTAAAGATCAGTCAGCCCCACATGACAGTGACAAAAAACAGTTGGAACCGAAGCTCTACTATAAACTTCATAGCACCGACTCTACACCGGCATCATTTTATGGCCTTCCCAAAATCCACAAGGACAACGTCCCACTAAGACCAATTATGAGTGCCATTGGTTCTCCCACATATGAATTATCCAAATACCTCGCCAACATCTTGTCACCACTTCAGAACAATAAATACACAGTAAAGAACAGTGCATCTTTCGTTGAAAAGATCCGCTTTATGTCAGTGGATCCCGACGAAATCTTAGTATCCTTTGACGTCGTGTCACTGTTTACTTGCATTCCTACCTTTCTAGCCATAGAAGTTGTTAAAGAGAGACTGGACCTTGATCAATCACTACCAGAGAGAACAAACTTATCCATCCAAAATGTCATCGCTCTTCTACAGTTCGTCCTCGACAACAATTTCTTTGTGTTCCAAGGTGACCATTACAAACAAATTTTCGGTTGCCCGATGGGATCTCCAGTCAGCGCCATCTTAGCCAATCTCGTCATGGAACACGTCGAAGAAAAGGCCCTCTTATCGGCTCCAAACCCTCCCAAATGGTGGTTCAGATACGTAGATGACAGCCATGTGTGCGTAAAAAGGGAACATGTGGATGAATTCCACTCACATCTCAATTCTATCAATACCAACATCAAATTTACCATCGAGATAGAATCAGAAGGTTCCATCGCCTTCCTTGACACAAAAACAACTAGACAAGACGATGGCTCGATCACCGTGTCTGTTTACAGGAAAGCTACCCACACCGACCGCTACCTTGATTTCAAATCACACCACCATCCCCAGCATAAACGCTCGGTCGTACGCACCCTCATGGATCGCGCAAAGAATATTCCATCCACCGAGGAAGAAGCATTACGAGAAACTAAGCGAGTAGCGGAAGCCCTCACCGCTAATAACTATCCTGCCAATTTCATTCACAATGGCCGCCAGCTAAATAGACATCAAGAAGTGAATGACACCGACCATCGCGGCATGGTTATTTTGCCCTACGCCAAAGGTTTCTCCGAGAGAATCGCCAAAGTTCTTCGAGGCTTCAACATCAAGGTCGCTCATAAACCTATTCGTACAATCTCTAACATACTTAAAAAACCGAAAGACAAGATCGAGAAAGAGGCGTCCAGAGGAATCGTGTACAAAATCAAATGTAAAGATTGTGATTGTGTTTACATCGGTCAGACATCGCGCGCGTTAAAAACACGCGTCAAAGAACACGCAAAGGCCATAGCAAAATTAGATGAAAACTCTTTGTTGGCCAAACACCACATGCGCCACAATCACCAAATAGATTGGGCGAGCGTCGAAATTGTTGACAGGTCATCGGCATGGCGGCAAAGACTTGTTCTTGAGGCTTGGCATTCCGTACGAGACACGAACGCTATAAACGAACACATAGCGCTTCCAAACGTTTACAATAACATAAAGGATGTGTAGAAGTAATTAAGAATACTCTAGAGACTTTTGTTAAAAAAAATTTTAAAATATTCTTTCTAGGTGCGATTTAATTTCAACACACATTATATACCATCAGGACGCCGTTAGATATTTGCATTTTTGCTGAAGAAGGCAACAGCAGTTGCCGAAACGTCCATCACAATATTTTAGCCAGTGTCAACTCTTTTTTATATATCTTTTATCGAATCTTTTAAGGCGTTGATATAAACTGTCAAAATAAACCAATCAGAAGGTATACCGGGAGCTGGTATACCGGAATGAGGTTTTTAAAACAATGCTTACAGGCTCTCCTTTCTGCGCCCTCTCCTATTTTTTTTACAAGATTCCGCTCGTCCAGCACCCGCTTTTTCGATCGTCCCCACTGACTGAGAGCCTGGAACAGGCTAGGCGGAGGGGAAAGTGGGCTCAGTTGCGCGCGCGCGCGCACGCGAAAATTGTCGTACTCTCGTCCCCAGTTTCCACGGTCTACTACTATGGATGTTGTTTACTCGTTGCAGTGACGAAGTTTCACCATAAATTTGCAAGTTTAGGGCAAGTAAACAGCTCTAACAGCTAAGATAAGTTTCAAATATGTTGTACCGACATGTATTTGGTACAACTTTTAGTGAAATTCGCGGTAGTTTGCGTGTTTTTGTGAATTTCGCGGATCTACTTGAAATTCGCGGCTCCGCGACCGTGCGAAATACCCGAAGCCCTGGCAAGATCTGTTGAAAGCTACTTGACGTTATCATGTTAATGTAACCTCGTACGGTAAGGTCCTCCTTATGCACAAGACAAAGTAAGTGCACCACATTTTAATATTGTTAGTATAGGTAATGATACGGAATTAATTTGCACGAGTGAGTTTTTCAAAAAGCTGTAAGCTTAATTGCACGAGCCGCCTCGGCGAGTGCAATTTCAGCTTTTTGAAAAACTCACAAGTGCAGATTAATTCCAAATTGAACGAGAAAAACCGTATGATTACTTATTAATAATACAAACATGAAAAAATTCGCGCAGAAAAATTGCCGGAAGATGTTTCTTGAAGCCATTTTTTTCGCATTCGAGAAAACTTTTTTCAGAGTTTCCGTAAAAAATTTTTGTCACTGCTTTACATGATATCATTGGCCTACAAAATTTCTCATTATTGTCTTTCTGCCAATCATTATCCAGAATTACGATGTGTAATTTGCACTGGTGTAACACTTTTTGCACCGGTGTTAGACTTTTTGCACTGGTGTTACACTTGAACTGCACTGCTCTCAGCCAATCAGAATTGAGTAATTTTTTCATGTGTATTATTATATACATGTTAACTGAGTTTCTCTAAAGGTCGGCACACACGAGGGGAGTAGTCCCTGCAACAAGTCGCGGGGACAAGCCCCATCGTGTGAACTAGCGAGTTTTGCCACAAAATCTAGTTGCAGGGACCAAAATTTAGTCCCCGTGACTAGTCCCAAAAATTCAAACCAGTTTGAATGTTTGAGACAAGTCCCTGCAACTTGTTCCTCAATATGCTTCGTGTGAACTGTTCTTTCGACAAGTCCCGGATCATGTATCTTTTAGGGTACCTCGATCGATACGTCGACTGATGCATCGGTCGATATATCGATCGTTACTCGACCGACATGCAACTGACATATTGATCCACTGTTGACTGAGAGTCGAGCAATGTTTTGGTCGAGCTTTCACTGATGCCGGCCGAGGTATCGACCATAACCATATCAGTAGCTTATCAGTCAACTACAGGTGGGATATCAGTCAACTATCTGCAGAATGTCAGTCGTGTATCATTCGATAGTCAAGCGAGGGTCAACCAATAGCTACATGTGTCAGTTGACATTATCACTGATTCACTTGCCGGAATCAGTTTCAATATTATTGTCTAGTAAATATAAAGCTTTCCTGTCTATTTCCTTTACGCTTGCATTGAGAGGGTACTATGGGTCATAACAACAGCAAAACGCACCATAAAATCGGCATATTGTTATCGTACTAAATACTACCGACCAATGTATCAACCGATGTTCTGAGCCATATATTCATTTCTAGACTGATATATCAACCGATGTATCGACCGATACTAGATACTATCGACTGATATATCGTTGAACCGCCAACTATTTAACAATTAGATTATGAGCTCAAGATTTCTGTGAGGTGATTCGGCCTCGTCAACTATTGCCTCATAGAACAGTGTTCCCTAATAATTAGATTATTTGTTTATTATTATTGTTTTAGTGGAATTCTAAGTGAAATTTCCAATTATTTTTAAATTTAATTTCCAATTATTTCGGGTCTTAGTGTTATAAAACTTCATGCTTTAGAGAGTTAACTCGCTCAGACTGAATGAATTGTCAGTTTCACATTTGCAGTTGTGTTTGCATGCCTATCAGTTTCTATCAAAACTTTTGGGCTTTTTAAAGGGAAACTGATGGTTTTCAGAGATGTCTTCCAAATGCCTCAGTAAACAATTATGAAATAAAAAAACGCGCTAGAAAGATTTTTTCCGTTGTAAATTTGACATAAAACATCCCCTAGCGCAGACTGTTTGAACGTCCACCATCAACGCTTCGATGTTGGTCATGTGACAATATATGTCACACGTGTGTAATCGTAAACATGGCTGACTGTAGTTCTGATGATAGTAGCGAAACTGCAGGTTCCGATTCTTCGGATTTTGAAGTAGCAACGGAGGGCAAGATCGTGGGATCAATAGAACCTTTTCAAGGTATTCAACCTTGGCGATTTGAGGCGCCAACGAGAAATTCCCAACCAAGAGAATTTGAAGCAAGCACTAGCACGGCAAACACGGATCCATGCAACGCAGCCGCCGTGATCTTTACAGCGACGAGTGGTGAGTGCATGAGATTTATTGGCTTTTATTTGTCCACAGAATAAGCACGTTCGCTCACTTAGTCAATGCACATAAATATCAATCGCTTTCTGTGAAGAGACAAAACTTAAAGTGCCCATATCATCAAAATTTTTATTTTCCCATCTGATTCTATGTTTCATGCAATGAACTTCTGCGAAAAAAAATTTCGATTTGGATAAAAAGCGATTTTTTTATGAAGTTTTAAAAACCTGAAAATCCTATTTTCTTGCGGTCGACACGTGCCGCTGATCACAGCATCGACATGCTCAGAATTGTGACGTAGATTCAGGAACGTGTGAGTTCAGGCTTGACTTATCTCACTTGTTCTCCCTCTGCAAATTTAGCTTCATAGTCCATGCAAAATGCTCCTTTCCAGCATTTTGTATGAGCTACTAACTTACATTTACAGAGATAAAACAAGCGAGATTAGTAGAGCCTGAAGTCACGTGTTCCTTAATCTACGTCACGAATGGTCGACCAAAATGGCGGCAAATTTGAACGATTTTAAAACTTCTTAAAAAGATTGCATTTTATCCAAATCGAATTTTTCTTTCGCAGAAGTTCATTGGGTGATATATAGAATCAGATAACAAAATAAAAAATTTGACTATATGGGCACTTTAACATGCTCATATTGTCCTCGAAATTGTGTTTTGTCGAACACTCGTGAACAGGCGGTGTTCACATACATGTACATGTAAAGCTTTGTGAAGGACCATTGTTGTGACGTACATTTTTTATAACAATATTATTTTTCCAGCCAAGGCAAAATATTCTTATTATTCTGCCGATCTTAGGCTGAAAATATTCTTGTGAATATTCTTAGATTATAGCGTATAGCATTCCGTTTTCGAATGTACTCAATCAATCAATCAATCAATCATCTTCAATCAATCATCTTCAGTCAATCATCTTCATCAGTACTTGGTGTCTTGACGGTGTCAGAGTAATTTTGGAGCCAGACTGTAGACTTAAAAAAGCCTGATATAGCTTACATAAGGTCATAAAGAGATAACGGAAGTGCTGTTTTTGTTGTTGTTGTTGTTGTTTTTTGGGCTGGTTATTGCCATCTAGGGAAGGAAGAACTTTTACACGGTTTTTAGACACATAACTGTGTTGCATTTGCAAATTTTCCACACACAAAATTATGTTCTTTTTAAAATCTCACCCACAGGGTTATTCTAAAATGTTCTTAAAAATTTTGCAAGTTTCAGCCTCAATATTCTTATAAAGTATATAATTTCTTATGAAAGAGAAAGAGTGTATTTTGAAATGCTCATCTGTTTATCTTCTACACCAGTGTCTCGAAAACTAAAACCCTTGAAAACTAATACCCACCTTAGTTTTCGTGCTACAAAATCAGAGATCCCATCTTAGTTTTCATGTAAGATGGGGTGTTGGGTCTTTGTGATCAGGTCATAGTTTTCGTGAGACCCCACTTACACCTGTATTGGACTATTCCAACTAAAAAAGGAGATACACTGCATTGTCAAAATTATGCCTATTTTCATTGAAAGCCAAATAAGAGCTGTTGATTCAGCTAAAACTATCTATTTCTTTGTTTTATTACATCAAGTTAACTGAAGTTTTCAACAATTCTTTATCAGGTGTCTCTGTGGCAACTGCCAGCAGATGTTCCGAGAAGAGGAGAACATTTGCTGTCAAGAGATAGACGTAATCAAGCCAAAAAACATTGAAGCGGTTACAGTTGAGCACCTGGGAGAACCCCCCTCATGCATAGTAAGCCACCCAGGGTTCCAGGCAGTGTGTCTAAATGTGTGGGTTTTGCAAAGTGCATGGCTGCAATATAAACAGCAATATGGGAGCAGAGGATATGATGGTCCAGAGCATCTTAAAAACTGACACATAGCTTATAGACAACTAGTTAGGTGGTGCTGGGGGTCCCTAGGAAAGGAAGTTCGCGTACCGCTTCCTTCGTGTGCTGTAAACTGCATCTGTGCCCACTTTTCAGAGCCCAGCTGGCTTGAGGACGATATGGTATTGACTGGTTTCCAGTATGCAGATGAGTAACATTCATTTGTGTCCGCTTATTCTTATTACGCGGATGCGAAGCAATCCGCGTTATAAATTGGGACGAATTTCTTTTTTTTTTTTGGTCATGGTAGTCGCAAATTGTAACGCAAGTTGTGATTGGCTGTACGTACGTTGTAGCCAATGGGAGCTCCTGTTGTTTTTTCATCTGGATTCAAGTTTGCATTTGTCGCAATATGGAAGGTTTCATGCGGTGAGCTTCGAGACTGCTTCACGAGATGCACAAACCCTCAACTTGCCGCGGAATGTGAGCAAATTTAATGCACAACAAGTTGTGAGTTTAATGAACGAGCAGCAAAGCCAAAAGTTGTTGTTCAAAGTAGAGCCGCTCTCTCCTACGAAAACAACGAGTTGATCGCGCAAGGTGAAGACTGTGAAGAACTCGAAACATCAGCTAAGTTAACAGTTTTTGTATCGAATATATCGTCGCCGCATTTAAAGCGGCGATATACGAGATACGTGTTTTTGTTTCTCGTATTTCGCTGCCTTTAGAACAGCGCAACATATTCAATTGTTTTTGTAGTGCACGTTGGACGAACTGCTTGCGAAGGAGACTAGTGGACTGCTTGTGTTAAGGAAATTGATCTTGAAGGTGCATATTTAATAAAGAACCATCGAAATAGCCTCTTGTTTGGTTATTATATACTTGGTTTTCGTTGTCTCGAGCTTAATTTATTTACGAATTGCTTCGACTTGAAAGACCTAAACCTGAACGGCTCCGTTTCGAACGCCCGAGCAAATGTCCCAAATGTGTGTTGTTTACGATTCCAGGTCAGACAGCGGCGTGTTAAGAAACAAGCATTTATTTTTAGGAACGAGCAAAACCCTGTACCATACATAGCAAGCCGAGAGAGAACTGTACGGCTCGTAGAAAACATGGGGTACAATTCGCAATAAAATGTTCAGAATGATAGAAAACAATATATCTGATTGGAGAGTATCCATGCGTTCTGATCGAATCAGGGGATTCTTATGCAAATAGCGGTCGGAAAATTACTAGCGTTTCAATTTCTTTTCTCTCGTAAGAAGAGCGTGTTTTTTGCTCGAGGTCGTTTTATCTATTTCTGAACGAAAAGGTGTTGTTTCTTTTCCAGTATAAGTGCTGTACTGAAATGAGATTTTCAAGATATTCATCCCAAGAATTTGCTGGCTTTACGGTATTAAATTGTTTGTTTACAATTCTCTGACATTTATACGCGTAAAGCCTGGCCTACTTCGCGTAAAGGGAAATCTCTGAATTTTTCTCATTATGTGACTCCTATCAAGCTAAGATCAACAGGTCATCAGGAGCTTTCTTATATGTGAAAAATTTCCTTCACTCGTGTATTTTCTTGTTTTCTTTTGATTATTCCCGATTTTTTAAGATCGTGTGACCGCAAGTTTATGTCGTGACGGTCGTGCACAAAGGAAAAGCGAACTGTCACAAAAGCCAAATCTTTGCTTTCCTTGCTTGTGAGGGGCTTGGAAATCTTCAGCTAGAAAAAATGCCCAGCTGACTTTTTGCCACAAAAATTCAATGGCCGAGGTTGTGCAGATAGCCCGAAGCTAAATTTGAGCGGCTTTATAATTATGTGAATAAAAGTCCTCAAAAGATATGTTGCTTGTCTTTTAATGCGCTGTTAATGAAAGTTTTCAGCTGAACTCTCTAACTGTTCACGATTCAACTCAACTCAATCGAAAACCAATCATGACAACTAAGGCTTCTCTTTCCTTTACAAAAAAACATTCAGCATTTTCACTTATTTCGTTAACTGGGCCTCACTCTTCGCACACAAAGCAATAATGATCACTAAACATTGAGTCAGTTTGCTAGACATAACGTCTCGTAGTCACGTTCGACGCACTAAAAACTACTATAAAACGAATAAAAGAATAGTAAAAAACGTGTAAAATGATATATAAAAAGACACTTGTAAAAATGTAGCGGAATTTAGCGGAATTCTAAATCGATTTCGATCAATTACGATCCTCATCAGTAGTACTCCGCCATGTTTAAAATATTCATAAATAATTGTTCATATAAGTGACTCAGAAATGTCCACACTTCTTCCAGGCTTCATGTAAGCAGTCATGATGTATCAATCACAGCTCGTGGGATTTGAAAAAAGTTCCATTCGTTCTTGGAGTTCATAAGCGAGTCTTCGTTCACATTATTTATCCTCACTCCTTCAGTTATTTGTCTCAGCATCGCGTCATTGTGATAGACCCCCGTCACATCCATTCGGAACTGCTTTACCTCGCTATTGTGTTTCTCTTTACAGTGTTTCCACAATGCAGATCGTTCTTCCTTATTGTTAAGTGATTTCGTATGCTCTTTCCCTCTGGTATACGCGCTCCTGGCTGTTTCCCCTACGTATACGCTGTTACACTGGATACACTTAATCTCATACGTCACACTTTCTCCATCACACGGTCCTTTTCCACCTGTGCTACACACTGGGCAGTCTTCTCGTTCACACTGTCGCGGTTTAAATGGGTCGGACTTTTGGAGTAGTCGTTTAATGGCGATAACAGCATCCGCCTTAAGGCCTCTAGGCCTCTTGTTTTGCATACCCTAACAGGGCTTTCAAAAAACTTGAATTCTAGCTTACCCTTTGGACACTGTGAAGCAGCTCTCAAATTTTGTTCACCCTAAGCAAGTCTTGTCTGCTTTTTTTTTATTTAACCCCTTAGTTCTTTTCATTCTTTTCCCACTCTTCCTTTTTCTTCTTTTATGCAATTCCTTTTTTTCTAACTTTCTATTTTTCTACTTATTAATAACAAGGAGACAAGGACAAGGAGAGAGGGTTACCCTAGCAAGCAGGTTACCATGCCTCTTTTTTTCTTTGTCGTGTTTACAAGGCAGCTAGGATTACCTGGGTAGGTGGGTTATCCTATCTGTGTGTTAGGGTTACTAGAGCAGGGAGGTTAACTTTTTCCCTTGTAAACACTCCCTTGTTTTCAAACAGTTGATTAAATTACAGTAAAAGAAGAATTAAACCTAATTCACAAGACTAGATTGGTTGTATCTGCTGACAAATGTTCTAACTGCCTCGTTGCGCTCAGGCCTCTGTGCTGATGCAGCGAGGGGTGGTGGGGTGTTGACTTGCAGGTTTTCCATGTACTCCTTTAGAGCCTTTGGGTTGCATTCGTATCCAGCAAACACCTCTTTAATGATCTTGAAGCAGTAATCTCTAAGTTGAAAGCCTCGTTAATGGTAAACAAATCACTGACCCTGTACCTTTATGTGCATGTAACAATGACTTTTCCAATACGTTGTGATTGTAATTGTTCAGGGAACTTGTTTACTTAGTGACTGAGCTTCATTGTATCAAGCATTATGTCTCTTTTGTTTGAGTTTAATCTGGCCTATACCTACCATAGGTGGCTTTTGTTTTAATGCTTCTGACTGCATGCTTTCCTTTTTTAGCTTTGGGAAATACAATGCGATAGCGTGGCCTTCCATCCTCTGTGACTGCCTGCATCCTGTCTGCATTGCCATTGTAGTGTAGTGCAGAAAGGCACAATCTGTTTTATAAAGAAAAAGTAAACCACTACCAGTAATGCTAGAATACAGTGAAAACCTGTGTAATAAACGCCACACAGGAAAATATAGACGATTCCTGAAGTCGTTTTAACTGTTTTAATCGCGTAGCCGAGTGACATACAACAAGTTCTTCCAAAGGATTCTTACCACGTGTTTTCTATCCGACTCTTACACCATGTATCATACACGAAGTGTCCCATTACACTATCCCCTCTACTACAAAGAATGAATCTCCAGATTCACGATCATTCCGTGTACTACAACAAAATAAAGTCAATCCGTTGATTTAGTCTCTTAACAAAGTCCCGAAACAGTTTGAATACTATCAAAGTTCTCGCAGTGCTCTAGCCTTCTTCAGCAATATTGGCTTCAGTTTCTTTATCCGCTCCTTGTCCTGCCTCTGCTTGTCCTCCAACATCTTTAAGCGGTCAGTTATCTGCTGTAAACTATTCAGAATCCATTCACCATAACGGTCTGGGGGTCTTCTTATGCGTGCTGGTCTTTGGCTCTGACCAACCGGCTGCTCCTCTTCGACCTCCTGTTCATGTTCTTTGTTCTCTTCCCCATTCCTGCAACAACCTTGGGCATCATCTAACAGTCCACCTCCCTCAGCAGCCGGTTTATCTACCACGTGGTCACTTCCAGCACCCTGTTCAACTTCTCCGTCCGAAGCAGATTCAGCGAGGTAGGGCGGATCCCCGCTTGCGCTCTCGTCTGGCATATCGACAACCTCATTGTACCCTTCACTTCTAGCTGCGACCCAGACAGCCTCTTCCTCGGTTCCACTGGTAGCTATATCAGGTTCCATTGATACCACCTCCTCCGATGCTGTCTGTACCTGTTCACCAGCTCCGTTGCCTCCTACAGGTGCATCCACTGCTTCCTTGGCACCCGTTTCCTCCATGCTTCCTTCCTGCCTTCTCTTGTACAACCGCAAGTTGTTGAAATGGACTACTCGAGACTTCCTAGAATGTCCCCTGACCTTCTTCACCCGGTATGTAACATCAGTGACTCGCTCCACTATCTCATATGGTCCCTCCCACTGTCGATGGAACTTGTTTACTTCACCTGGTTTCAGTTGTGGATCGTAGCGCAACACTAAATCACCAGGTTGAAACAGCATATGTCTCACTCCCTTGTCGTATGCATCTTTCTGACGACGCTGAGCAACCTTGAGGTTTTGCCGCACATCACGGTATGCAGCTTCTAGGCTACCCTGAAGGTCTGCTACGAATTCAGAGTAACTGTCTTCACTGCCCATGGGCCCACTGCCCATCATTACATCCAGGGGTATCCTCATCTCCCTCCCAAACATTAGCTCAAATGGTGTATGTTCCGTGGAGGAGTGGACACTACTTCTGAAGGCCATCATGCAGTAATCTAGTTGTTCATCCCAGCGCTGTGGATCATCGTCAACTCTGGCTTTCAGCATGCTCTTAAGGGTCTTGTGCAGATTCTCAACTTGCCCATTGCCCTCTGGATGATACGCAGTTGACCGAGTTTTGTTGATGTTCAACAAATGGCACATTTCCTCAAACACCTGGGACTCGAAGTTTCTTCCTTGATCACTGTGTATGCTGTCTGGCACGCCATACCGACAAATCCAGTTCTTTACCAACACTCTTGCACAAGTTGTGGCACGTTGATTTGGAATCGCATACGCCTCCGCCCACTTTGTAAAACTGCATTGTACAGTCAGAATGTAGCGATTTCCCCTTCGAGACCTTGGTAAGGGGCCAACTATGTCAATGTGGATTCTTTGCATAGGGTTTCCAGATGGTATCGGATGTAGGGGTGCCTTTGGTCTAGGCCTGGGCTTGCACTTGGCACAGGTCAGGCAGCTGCTACAATACCGATGAACTTCTTTTGTCAAACCTGGTCTCCAAAACCTAGTTTTCATCTTCTTCAGGGTCTTCATTCTTCCTAAGTGGGCACCTGTTAAACCATCATGAATTTCCATGAGCGATTCTTTAACAAGTTTCTGAGGTAAGACCATCCTGCTCTTAGCTGACGGGCCTCTTTCAGGTGACCGCAGATAAAGTACTCCTTCTCGTAGCTCCAATAGTTCCCATTGCGCCCAGATTTCTCTTGTTGCTCGACTCAAGGGCCGAAGTTCCTCATCGGTTGGTTTCTTCCATTCCCGCAACAATTGATCCACAACTGGGCCAATATCAGGATCCTCACTTTGAGCTTGTGCCACATTCTCGAATGACCACAGATCCTTTTCATCATCATTATGACCATGTGGCAGCCTGCTGGTGACCGTTGCTACCTCTGGCTTTGCAGATGGGGCACATGAGGGGCATTCTCCATGATTTCGCCTAGGCCGTCGAGACAAGCTGTCTGCGTTACTGTGTTGCTTTCCTGGCCGGTGTTGTACCTCAAAGTCATACTCTTGGAGGCGTTCAAGCCAACGAGCCACCTGCCCTTCAGGCTCTTTAAAGGACCTCAACCATCTCAGTGAGGAATGGTCAGTTCGTACACAGAACCGTCGCCCTAACAAATAGTACCGGAAGTAGTCAACATACGTCACTAAAGCAAGCATTTCCAACCGAGTGGTGCAATAATTCTTTTCATGTTCGTTTAAGGAGCGACTACCATAAGCAATCACCCGCTCTGTCCCATCCTGCTGCTGTTGAGATAGAACTGCTCCAATTCCCTGGTACTGGCTTGCGTCAGTGTCAAGTATGAAAGACCCTGCCTCAGCACTGAAATTGGGGTAAGCTAGCACTGGCGCGCTTATCAGACGGCCTTTCAGTTCCTCGAATGCTGCCTGTTGTCCCTGTTGCCAACTAAAGGGCACAGTCTTCCTACACAGCTGGTACAGAGGTTCAGCAATGATGGAAAACCCAAGGATGAATTTCCTGTAATAGCTAGCAAGTCCGAGGAAGCTTTGAAGCTCTTTGACATTAAGTGGCACTGGCCATGTTTCAACAGCTTTAACTTTCTCAGGGTCAGTCTTGATCCCGTCAGAAGACACGACATGTCCTAGAAAGACAACTTCCTTTCTAAGAAATCGGCACTTAGATGGCTTTAGTTTCAAACCAGCAGCCCTTATACGATCAAACACCAGCCGGAGACGGTGAATGTGATCTTCAAAGGTAGGAGCCCAGATGATGATATCATCCAAATACACTAAACAGTGGGTCCAGGTGAGACCACTGAGTGCAAGGTTCATTAATCTGGTGAAGCTAGCTGGGCCATTTGTCAATCCAAATGGCATCACTGTCCACTGAAACTGTCCACGATGAGTTGAGAAAGCTGTTTTAGGCCTATCCTCTTCTTTCACCTGCATTTGCCAGTACCCCGAAGCTAAATCCAGGCTAGAAAACCACTGAGCCCCACCTAAGGCCTCCAACAAATCATCTGTCCGAGGCAGGGGTATGGCATCCTTCTTCGTAGACTGGTTGAGTTTACGAAAGTCAATACACATACGATATGTCCCATCATGTTTTCTCGCAAGCACTACGGGACTGCTCCATGGACTTTGAGACGGTTCAACCCTGCCTGTAGCTAGGAGCTCATCTAGTTGCTTATCAATAACCTCTCGCTTGTAGGGCGGTACCCGACGGGGAGGCTGCTTCACTGGCTTGCAATCACCCGTGTCGATGGCATGTTCCAAGAGGCCTGACTTTCCTAAATCAGAGCTGTCCTTCGAAAAGATATCCTCATATTCCGTTACTAGAGACGAAAATTGTCGTCTCTGGTCTTCCGACAGCCCTTCCAGGTTACCTTGTAAAAGTGATTTCCACTTTTCGTCCTCCATCGGCTGCTCATCTTTAACTACTGAGCTGTCAATAAGCGAACAAGATGGATGGGAGGTATTTGTAAAATCTGGATCCGTTTCCATAGAAACAACACGACCATCCACACTACTAATGGGGTGGAATTCAGCAACAGGAAAATCTGGCCGCAGTCTGATGGGCCTATCGGAGAAGTTAGCAACTCGAACTACGGTCAGTCCATCCCTGGGGACCACTAAGGAACGAGCTACATTAATTTCTGATTTGCCTCTTAGTTCCCTTGACTCCTCCAAAATCCCAGGTGTTCCAGTGTTACGATCATATCCATTCTCCAGCTTGGCTTCGATCACTTGTTCAGTTCCGGGTTCCACTTGTATGTCATCATTCAGAAAAATTTTGCAAACACTTGGTGTAACCTTGCAGTATCTGATTGGAATTTCAGTATGGCCCACTACAAAGGTTCCAGTGTCATAGTGAATTTGACAGCCAAAGTGCTGGAAGAAGTCTGAGCCAAGTATGCAATCATGGGATAGGCCCCGTGCAATCATGACAGCCCAAAAACAATCAATGTTTCCTACACGAAATCTGACTTTTGTTTCTCCCAGAACCGTTAATTCATTTCCATTTGCTGTGGTCAGGGTCCCAGTCACGGGGTTGACTTTTGAGAAATGCCCACATTTTCTCCATGTTTCTTCATTCAAAACACTAACAGTTGCACCAGTGTCTAGCAATATACCAGTTACACTATGGTTCACAAGTCCTGTAATATAGATTCCAGAGTCTGATATGGCAGAAAGTACATTGTTACTTATAACAACAGGGTCGTTTACCTCATTGGTGACTATTGGTGCTTGGGCCACTACTGCGGACCTCACGGGGACTGCCTGGCCCTCGGCAGGCCCCGACCTCTGTTTCCCCCTTCTTTGTATGGGCAACTCCGAGCAAAATGGCCAGGTTGGCGGCAAGCAAAACATACCACGTCACTGCGGCGCCGTGCAGTCGAAGTCGTTTCAGCTTTCCTTTCCAGCTCACGAATTTTCTCATTCATACCTAGAACGATCTCCTTAAGCTCACGAATCTCCGTTGAAATTTTGTCACCATCCGCTGAGGCACTCACCGCGTTCACCGACTTTTTCTTTTCCACGGATGGCACAGACTGACAAGCTTTACGCGCGCTTTCTAACTGACGAACAACACGAACAGCCTCCACAAGCGACGCCGGTTGACTCATGAACACCTTTTCTCGTAAATCATCGCTGATTGCCACTCCTTGAATAAACTGATCTCTTGCCAGTTCCACCTTGAACGAATAAGCTGCCTCTGGGTAGGCATTTTCCACTAGCTCCATCAAATTATCGGCGAACGCTTCAAAATCCTCATTCGGCCTTTGAGACCTAGCCCGTAACTGCAATTTATAATCTTCCTTCGTCTTGCCCGAATCAAACCTTTTAACCAGTTGTGCCGTGAATTCCTCGAAGGTTAACGATCCTGAAAGTTTCAGAAGCTCAACCGCTTTGTAGGCCGGTTGATCCAGCAGGGTAAGTAAATACGCTCGACGATCTGAAGGTTTGATATGTACAAGATTTGCATACTGAAGAAACTGCGAAAGCCAGGTTTTGAAATTTTGACCCACTGAATAAACACGCGGAGCTCGTACGTTTCTCCTAGATTCCGTTTCGCTAGAAACCACCATGCTCTGCTTCAGGGCCTGGGATAAGGTATTCACCAGTTGCTGAATTCCAGAACTCTCCTCCTGCGATGCACTTTTTGGTTGTGGCTTCGCTTCTTGTTTTGGCGCGGGTTCGTTTGGTAGACCGCCCTCGGCGCCTCCGAGCATTTCCTGTCCTCCGTCACTCATTCCTTGGTCACTTTAGATCCCACTTCTGACACCAATGTAATAAACGCCACACAGGAAAATATAGACGATTCCTGAAGTCGTTTTAACTGTTTTAATCGCGTAGCCGAGTGACATACAACAAGTTCTTCCAAAGGATTCTTACCACGTGTTTTCTATCCGACTCTTACACCATGTATCATACACGAAGTGTCCCATTACACCTGCATATAAGAACCTACTGATTTGAGAACCTACAGGCTGAAATTTGGCATTTAACACCCGAAAATATAAGAACCTGTGCAGCCTGACCTCGAAAACTCTAGGTTCCTATATGCAGGTGTTTACTGTAACAAGTACAGCTAAAATGAAGGCCTCTATAGTGTCATGACAACCAAGGAAAAAGTGAAACAGCAAAGCCAAGCAAGAGTTTTTCCTGAAACAGGCAAACCTTGTATACATTCCCCAAAATGAGAAAGAAGTGTGCCTCGGAACAAACTGGATGTTGAGGCTGTGCTTTGCTTCGAGTGTGGAGGTCTGGTACTTTGGAGAGAGTTTTGATATGTCCTTGAGTAATTGAGGCTTTAGTAATAACTCCTCCAGTTTTACAGCAGCACTAGAGCCTGTAGGAGAGTAATGTTAATGCCAGGTGCTATAATTATACCCTGTAAAACCCTTTTCTTCCATATTGATCATTGTCAAGCTACATGCATATATATAACATTTTGTTACGTACATTTCAAAAATTCTTTCTCTCACCCAGATGAAAATAGTTCATCACTTCTAAATTTATCAGTTCATTAGAAGTCAAAAAGAGTCACATAACATACCTGGCTGCAGCCAAAGTCGATTTGCTGCATCGCCTACTAGTTGTCCATGGCCACATTCTTTGTGTATGTCACTTTGTATGTTAGTGTGAATGTTCTGGATGTGCAAGGGAAGGATTTTCCATTTTTCTTACATCATTTGGCCATTCCCATCTGGCGTTGTTGCTGCGCACCAGTACATGTGATTTGATATGGACTGGCGCCATTGCCCAACATCTTCACATTCTTTTTTTTAGCAAGTTTGTCAATTTTTTTACATAAACCTACAATAAATGTTCAGCATTAAATTAATATTGGAAAGCCTCAAACTGCCAATGCGTAGACTTGAGGGTTGCAGTGTGTTAGTTAATTGCTGATTAAAGTGAGAGTCATTTATTCTAGACAGGGAATGGAATCAGCTAAAATGATTTTATTGAGTTTTTCATGTCATTTTGATCTGGCAAGGTTAGGTGCATAACTGGTATTGGTCCATTGAAAGTGATTGGTCACTTTAGCCATGATGGTATTGGCTGAAAGACTTGTGTAAAGTTTGTCATCAGTCATTGGTTGTGTCTTTTGATGTGAAATCACTGTTCACCAGTATTCCACTTCAATTGGCTTTACAGTGTACCGAGGCCGCTATCAAACAATCTACCGTTGAATTACCGTTACCGACAGCAGACATCATGGACTTACTGAACCTTTGCCTTACATCGACTTACTTTCAGTACAACAGCAAACACTACAAGCAGTTGCATGGAACAGCCATGGGGTCGCCTGTTTCTGTTGTTGTCGCCGAAATTGTGATGCAACACGTAGAGAAACGCGCCCTTGCAACCTGCCGTCAAACGATACCGCTTTGGTTATGATACGTTGATGACACTTTTACCGCCGTTCACAAAGACGAAATTGACGCTTTTCACGACCACCTTAACAAACAGAACGCCAACATCCAGTTTACCAAAGAAATCGAAGAAAATGGAAAACTTCCTTTTCTAGACTGTTTGGTAAGCCGCGACAACAACGAACTGCGAACGACAGTGTACAGAAAACCGACGCATACCGACAGATTACTTGACGAATCATCCTACAACCCGACTTCACACAAAGCCACGACTATAAAGACTTTGACGAGACGAGCGCAACTAGTTTCCGACACACCGGACAGTTTACGTGACGAAAACAAATACCTTAGTGTGTTTTTCACAAGAACAACTACAACGCTGACTTTATTAGACGAAACATTTACCGACCTACCGAAGCTGACGCAACGAACAGGAACCCGACACCTGTTACTACAGTGACTATACCTTACATTAAGGGCACTTCTGAGACCATCTCACGGATCCTACAGCCCTACAACATCCGCGTTGCCCACAAACCTACGTCTACGTTACGACACTTACTGACAAAGGTTAAAGACAGGGACGAACCCAACAACAGACAGGGAGCAGTTTACAAGATCAAATGCTCTGACTGCCAGGCTTCATACATTGGTGAGACTGGCAGAAACCTGAACATGAGACTAACTGAACACACAAACGAGCCACATTGCTGTACATCATCAACTGACAAACCACAACATTGACTGGGACAGCGCTCAATGCTTAAC
This sequence comes from Micromussa lordhowensis, assembly GCA_964020085.1. Lineage (NCBI taxonomy): Eukaryota > Metazoa > Cnidaria > Anthozoa > Scleractinia > Lobophylliidae > Micromussa > Micromussa lordhowensis. The sequence goes on along the minus strand of CAXHUQ010001443.1, from coordinate 33,007 downwards.
CTACAGTACGAACTATTTTCAACTACTGACTCTTGAAAGCTGGTACACTAACTTAGAACAAACGCCTCTTAACAGATGTCAACAGCTACTGGCGTCTTACAAACGACTTATTCACGACGCAAACGAAACCGACAAACGGACTTCTAACAGACCGACTTAATTTGAATAACTATACACGGACCTCAACGCTAGCAATTTGACTAACAAAAGACGGATCGAAACTGACCAATGACTGATGACAAACTTTACACAAGTCTTTCAGCCAATACCATCATGGCTAAACTGACCAATCACTTTCAACGGACCAAACTTATAACATCATCGACTGACAAACACTATTCACTTGACCCTGAAGATGACTTCTGCTCAGGTTGTCGAAACGTCAGTCACCAACAACAGTTCTTCTGAGAACTACACTCGCCCGGACGATCACACTATACGAACTACTGATACTCCTGGGTTCAAACTATTTACTATGTTCCCTCTACTGTTGGATTATAACAGGATTGACATAAGAGCGGGTATGGCGGTAAAAGGTACGCTCTGAAATGGCTGCCACATTCATGAACCTTAACATTCTCAAGGTCTTAGCTGCCCCTGATCATGCAAATGCATCAAAGTAAATGTTATGATTATCACTTGTACTTGCATTGTGAAAATTAATAGCAATATATGTGCTCTTATTTACATCAGTATTAGCATCTCATTTGTGTTTGATTGCCACCCAGATGGGGGAGGGGGGGGACCCTCATTTACAAAGATTTGAGGTTGCTTGTCATACCTTTTAGTCATACCTTTTCAGCCTGAAAAGGTTTTGTGGTACCTTTTAGGGTATTTAGCTCAAAAAAATATGGTAGAAGATAATGGATTGTTTTAGAATTGGAGCCTCTAAGGGGTAAAAAATTTCAAGGCACTCCCACAAAACAGGATCTCATCCCTTCTTAGGGGTTCTCAAAATTTCCGACAATCTCCTTCCCACAGAAATTGTCACTGCCATGGCTACTAAATATGTCTTTTTAAGTTCAACACTTACTTGAGAGTAAAATGGAAGCTGAAAGCAACAATTTGCCAGCAGGCATTTTCCCCTTCACAAATGGCTGGCTGAACCACATTTGAGTGAACTGACAGGTCTGGACATTGCACCACTGGGCAATCTTTACCATTGTGCCTATTATTTTGACAACATGCGCCTCTGCAGGACCAGCACAGATTGGACAGGAAGCAAACAAACCCAATAGGGAACTCTCAAATACAATAAATTTCCTCTCCTCATGGAGCTTCACACCTTTTTCATTGGCAGACCTGTATAGTAAAGTACAGGAACATGCTTTGTATAGGTTTTTCTCTATAATAAAAGGTTAAATGATAAACAGTCTCTAGATCTGTTACAGATGGAAATGTGTTTTGCCAAGTACATGCCTTTACGCCAACTACTACTGCGAGTTTTACAAGGAAAATCTACAAATAGTTCACCATAACGAGCTCTAGTATGTCTTATACTGATGTAATCACCCTTCAAGTTTTACTGCGTCAGTTTCATCTTCGTCTTCCTCTGAGTCCAGGGAGGGGTTGTAATCTTCATCGTCAATGTCGAAGTCCTCAAATGGCCCTTCCTCAGGACACTCCAGGTGCGGTTTTATTGCTTCACCTTCAGGATGTTTCACAGTTAAAGTTGATAGCAATGATAAGGGGGGAAGGTTGGCAATGTTACACTGAATACCATTTTCGATAGGTAGCTTCTTCATGAGTACCTGTATTAAAATGACAGCAAGGACAATCAACTCAAAAACCGGTTAAGGGAAATTTAAATGTATATGTTAGTGTACTGCAAGTACCTTTACTTCGAGAAATGGGACGGCGGTGACCTTTCTGAGTCCCTTTATTTCCTGTAGACTTGTTGGGCCGTATGTCCAAAAACGCCCCGGGAGTATTTTCGTCTCCAGGTAGGTTCTCTTCAGGTTCCTTGTGGGCACTGGTAGTGTGTGGTATTACTTGAGCAGCTGTTTCCTTTTCTTCCATGTTGATTCGCTCAAACTGTGTTAATAGCTGACCAAAGTGAAAGTTAACATGAGAAGTGTTTAAGATACATGTAAATAACGGGCGTAGAGCGGGAAATATGTAAACAAAAAAAGATGTATTTTGCATCTTGCTCTTACCCTGTTTGCAGCTAGTTTTTACAATGCTCGGCTCTTTCGTTTTGGTGTGGTGTACCATTGCTGCTTGTCGTTGGAATTAGTACCTTTACTGTTTGCCTTTTCTCCAGATGAAGGTAGTTTTCGTTTTACTCTCCTTGCGGTGTTCACTTGTTCAGGAGTTGGAGTCACTTGTATAGATGGAACTGCGGTTTTCTTCAAAACTAGTTTGGAGGTAAACCCCGCTAACTTTGTGCACCAAATCCTTCGTAACAGTCACCAGTAAAATGTTCGCTGCAGATGTGACCGTAACCTGGCGTCCAACTACTTGGTTCTCTTTTGGTTCGCACAAAAGCAATCCATTGTTGTCGGACATTGTCATCAGCTGGAAACTGACGAAGACTTACTCCATCAGCATTGGTTTTGTTGCAAAACATCACCACACAGCGCTTCCCAGGTTGTCTCTTTTTTTCGCTGATCCCTTGTTTGCATTTGATGTTGACCACTATTCGCCATTGCACCAGTACAAAGTAGGAGTGTTTCGACCTTTCCACACTTCCAAACAGCAACAATTTGACGACACCACGCCTCTGATGCTTACCGACCTTATAGCTGCAAATTTCAATGTGGCGATATTGACAGTCCTCATAATCGAGGCTTACACAGTACACATATGAGGTAGCATGCCATGTGACATTGAAACCACCTGTTTTCAAAATGGCCGCCATACGGGTGAACGAAAAAAATTGTAATAAATTCTTTAATGCTCATAACATTAAATTTTCTGCAGATATTGATTATTTCACCTGCAAACAAAGTATTGAGAACCTAACAAAAATGCATCCATTTTGCGGTCAGTTTCCCTTTAATTCAGTTTCCCTTTAATTCAAGAAACCGTAAATCCCCTCCTTCTTTTAATTATAGGAGTATTGAATATCGACCAATGAATCAACCAATCTATCGGCAGACAAATCAACCATTACTAGAGCGTTTATCGACCGGTCAAGTATCGACTGATGTATCAACCAATATATCGACTTATATCTATCAATATATCAGGTGAGGTATTGGTGAAGTATCGTTGAAGTATCAGTGGATGCTAACTATATCGCCCGATAGGAGTATCAGTCAATACATCGGTTGATATTCGACCGATATATCAACCAATACTCAACAGAGCATCGACCAATACTCGTATCGACCGATGTATCAGCCGCTGTATCGACCGATATACATGTATACATTGATCGCGGCCCCCCATAAGAAACATGATGCCAAATCCCTGCGACCAGTCTCTTCATGTAAACTCTTCAGGGGACTAGTTGCAGAGACAAGTCACAGGGACTAGTCCCCTTGTGTGTGCCGACCTTAATACTTTATTTCAGATTGTTACATTTTGCAAATAAGTTAACTAAAAAAGCCTTATTTTTTTCCAGTCTTATCAATTATTATTTTGGAAACTTAATTATTGTATTCTCTATCACAAAGGAACTAGTTTGACTGTTCTGTGTTGTTATGCAGTTAATAATTAATTTTTGAGCAGATTTTGTGATGCTGTTGTACATGAAGTTGGATTACCATACTGCATGTGCTATTGTAGTAATTATAGGATGTGCTGTATATTTCATTGTATATATTGTATATTTCATTTCAATGTACATCTGGCCAACAATGGCCTATAGGTATTTGGGTTAGCATATTTGCTGGGTTGTTAACTGTATACATGTAGGAACTGGTTTTAATAACCAGGTAATGATGGTGATGAAATAGTGTGCTATTGTTGACAACTGAGTTTGAATATCTTGCTGACTTTAAACAGCGACAAGATTGTACATACTATCAGGAATGTGATCCTACAGCATACCAGCAGGTAACAGTCTTACAGTTTTGTACTTAACCCATTAATTTTTGTACTTAACCCATTGGCACCTGAGCCGGCCGTAACCGGCCATGTAAAAACCACCCCCCAAATGCCTGTGCCATGGCCAGCCGTAAAAAAAAAGATGTGGGGACAATTACCTTTCCTACCGTTCCTGAAGACGTTTTGGTTCTCCTATTGTTTTTAAGGACAAATTTGAACATGCGGTCATGCAGCGAAGCACATCTACGAAATTTTTAACAATGTAGTATTGCTTTTAGATAGGTTTTTTTGCCTCGTCTTGAATGAAAATTTATTGTTTTTGAACTTCCTTTCACATTTCTTTCATTTGGTTGCCTTTATTTTGGAATTTAGGTTTTAAAAGTGAACAGTATTTTTGCATGCGGGATTTCTACATATTAATTTACAGTGACCTCCATGGCTTGTTTGTTCACTTTATTCGCATCGTTCAAATAAATTTTTTTGAGTCTTATTCAGCTAGTAGAGAACTCCCGAGAAAAGAACGGAGTAACTGCAGAACACCCTGCCACATCGAGTGCGTTAGGAAAAAGTGCTGGCTATGCGGTACATGGAGCAAGTACAGTACTGGTCAAAGGGATTGCTGCACCTACACGCGCGTAAAATGCGTGTAGTCTGCGTGTAGTATTCATGGACAGTGCGTGTAATTACAGGTGTGTAAAATTTACTGATCTGGCCCGGGTTGTTCAAAGGATGGATAACGCTATCCACTGGATAAATCACTATCCAGCGGATAGCATGGTTTGTTTTGTTAACACTTATCCACTGGATAGCGATTTATCCGCTGGATAGCGTTATCCAGCCTTTGAACAACCGGGGCCTGGTAGTGACACGCATTTGCGTGTAATTTCACGCATATACTAATACATGTATTTAAATTGGAGGAATCAAAACCACACGCATTTGCATGTATTTTGCAAAACAAAAAGCCATTACTGCACGTAACATGTATTGGCAACACGCAGCTCTGTTCACAACAAAAAGTGAATTTAAAAGCCGACAAGCATTGGTAAATTAGTGGCCTAGCTCGAGCACCTATCAAACAAAAACTCTTAATCTTTAGCAGCCCGCACTTCTTAAAGATCTCTAAGATTTCGTTTACGTTAAAACACAAACGACGTACATTGCAACGTAATATTTACCCACGCACAAAATTTCATTTCAACTCCTGTTCCTTGGATAAAAATGAAATACATAAGACGGTAGTCAAGTTAATTCTTCAAAGAAACACAGCTTGGATCATATCACATATCCTTATTCTTAATGAAACAACCAGCTAATATTACAATTTTATACGGTGTACGGCGCAGTCGAGTCCGTTTTTAACATTATCGAAAACATAACTAGTTAAACGGCTTGTATAATAAAAATATACATTGATTGTTGATAATTTTGTAAAAAGCATACTGTTGAATATATGGCACCAGTTTCATTGGAATTTGTTTTGCACTTCACTGACTTAATTGCCTTGAGTTTTTAAGTGCTAACTAGGTGAAAAGAAAAACATTCGGATTTTCGTGGTTGGGTTGACAGATGGAATAAGACAACTTTTGCACTGCACAGGATTTCCGTTTGGGCAGATTTTGGTCTTCGTGCTAGACAATGATTTTCCAGAAACAGATCGAATTTCATTTCAATGAGATCAAAACAACTTGTTTTCAGATAGACAACATTCGCTTCTGAGTGCATAATATTAACGAAGAATCTTCAAAGGCTTTTTAAACTTAAAGAAGGATAACAGTGCTGTGTAAAAAATAGCTGAAAATCTTGAGCAAAATAATGCCTTTTGCTGTCATATCATTATCCCTATTTTTCCGTGAAATCGTAGATGCCGATCGTTGAGTTCAACGGGCCGCCATCTTGGTCTCTCGATGCGAGCGAAACTGGGGAGAGTACAAAATGCCTGTGGATAGGGGTGAGGAATTTTCTCTGCCCCCTCACCCCTACCCACAGGCATTTTGTACTCTCCCCAGTTTCGCTCGCATCGAGAGACCAAGATGGCGGCCCGTCGAACTCAACGATCAGCATCTACGATTTCACGGAAAAATAGGGGACTGTGAACAGTCTAGTCATATCATGTCCATCAAGCCTCAGTTCGTCAGCCGCTAGCACCCTTGTTGTTTCGACAGAACACCGATAAATTCCGAACGCTTCGGGGTATGAAGTATTTTCAATAAATATATTGAATTATTTTAAAGTAGAATTATTGCTGTAATTTAAAATTGAAAGCAGCATTATCCGTTTATGTTCTGTTAACAATGAATCCTAGCACGCCTGCCAGTCGCTGGCGCCGCTTTTTGAAACTACAACAGAAAAAATACTTTCACTGTATTAAGGCAGTGTAAGGAAACTGGTCGATTCTATCAGGGACGTTGGACGACCAGAAGCAAGATGACAAAAGATTAAACTATTGCAGTGTAGTCCAGTACGGTGAATGTTACACAGTAAATTGCTTTGTTTATATATAAACAAGTGGTACTCTCAAGGAGTTGCACTGGCTACCGGTGGAGCAAAGAATAATCTTTAAGATTAATCTCATTTGTTTTAAGATACTCAACAATTTAGCTCCTAATTACTTGGCTGACCTAATCCATGTTTATGAACCTACGAGGAACCTCCGCTCATCTTCAGACAAATGGCGTCTTAGACTTACTATTAAGCCCTATAACTTAAAGACATACGGTTTTAGGGCTTTTTCAGTCATTGCCCCAACACTGTGGAATGATTTGCGCATTGACATTAGATTGATCGATGATGTAAATAAGTTCAAATGCAAATTGAAGACCTTTCTTTTTAAGCGAGTTTATGAACTATCTTAGGTTTTTATTTTGTATTTTGTGATTTTGTACATATATATGTAATGATTTTTAGACTTTTACTTTTTAACCAGATCTTTTCTTTTTTTGCATTGTAAAGCGCTTAGCACTGCAAAGTATAAGCGCTATATAAATACTTTTATTATTATTATTATTATTTATTATACATTACATGCACTTTTAATATTCTGTTCTCATTACACACACTTAATGAGTTCCAGTTGAACGACTGCGTGTAAAGCCCGGTCCTCACTAGCGACACAAGCATAAGCATAAGCATAAAAAACGCTTATGCGCTAGTGAGGACAGCTACGACATAAGCATAAGCGTAAGCATAAGAATATCAAAACGTTGCATTCTTGTTTATGCTTATGCTTATGTTTATGTCGCTATAGTCCAGTGAGGACAGTTGCAACATAATCATAAGCATAAGCACAAGCGTAAGAGTATCAGCCAATCAGCGAGCACTAATGCTTATGTCAACGATTTCCTCACTAAACATAAGCATAAGCATAAGCATAAGAAAAGAGCTTATGCTTATGCTTATGCTTATGTCGCGGCTGTCCTCACTAGCGCATAAGCTTCTTATGCTTATGTTTATGCTTATGCTTGCGTCGCTAGTGAGGACCGGGCTTAATTTTACATGCAATTCCATGTATACAGCGTAGAAATTACACGCGTGCAATTCCATGCAGTTTTGAGTATTTGCATGTAACGTGCGTGGACACTGCGTGTAATGTGCGTGTAGTACACGCGCTTTACGTGCGTATAATGCTGCAATCCCTTTGACCGGTACTGTAAATTCAAGATGGCGGTATATCTTACGTACAGTACCGGTCAAAGGAATTGCAGCATTACACTGCGTAAAGCGTGTGTACTACACGCACATTACACGCAGTGCCCACACACCTTACACGCAATTACTTGAAAGTGTATGTAATTACATGTGTGAAATTTCTATGCTGTATACGTGGAATGGCACGTAAAACTACATGCAGTCATTTAACTGGAACTCATTAAGTGCGTGTAATAAGGACTGAATATTTTAAGTACGTGTAATGTAAACAAAACTTACCGCTTTACAGTGAAAGTATTTTTTTCTGTTGTAGTTTCAACAAGCAGCGCCAGCAACTGGCAGGCCTGCTAGGATTCACTGAGATAACAGAACATAAACGCATAATGTTGCTTTCAATTTTAAATTACAGCAATCATTCTACTTTAAAATAATCCAAATATTCATTGAAAGTACTTCATGCCCCGAAGCGTTCGGAATTTATCGGTGTTCCGTCGAAACAACAAGGGTGCCAGTGCCTGACGAACTGAGGCTTGATGGACAGCAAAAGGCATTATTGTAATCAAGATTTTCAGCTATTTTTCAAACACCAGTTATCCTTCTTTAAGTTTAAAAGGCCTTTGAAGATTCATCATTAATATTACACACTCAGAAGCGAATGTTGTCTATCCGAAAACATGTTGTTTTGATCTGATTGAAATGAAATTCGATGTGTTTCTGGAATATCTTTACCTAGCACGTGACCAAAATCTGCCGAAGCGGAAATCCTGTGCAGTGCGAAAGTTTTCTTATTCCATCTGTCAACCCGACCACGAAAATCCGAATGTTCTTCTTTTGACCTAAAAAACTGCTCACGATTCTCTTAATGCGAATGCGAGAAAATTCCTTTGCGTGGTCCGATGTCGTTCAGCTCGTACGGGAACGCTTGCCACGCAGGCTATCATGAAAGTTACGTTGAAATTCCATAGCATTTCTTGTTCTCCCAACCTTCACTTGTGGAATTAAGCAGTTCTGGGATGGCGAGACACCTGGCAAATGCGCCAAATACATCAACCACTTGCAGAAAGTCATTCCTGCAGTCATTACATGTAGCTGTGAAGGGAGAGCCTCAGGCCACTAACAAGTAACAGTGTAATTTCAATCGGTAAAAGATACAATCAATGTATATTTTTATTATATAAGCCGTTTAATTAGTGTTATGTTATGTTGTCGTACACCGTAAAAAAATTGTTATATTAGCTGGTTGTTTAATTAAGAATAAAGAATGTAAAGCATTGTTTCTTTGAAGAATTATCTTGAATACCGATAAGTCGAGCTTATGATATTCTTGAATCTACCTTATAGTCAACTTAAGCTGAATAATCGAACAAGCTGGGTGTAAACATTGCGGGTTGTTGTCAGAAGGTTACACACGAATCAGATGAACTAAAAATTAACGAACACTTAGATTTTGTTAAAAAAAAACTCGATTAGACTTCGCAGTTAAAGCAGAAGTGTGGACAGATTAAGAGAGAGAATCTGTGGTTTCTGTTAGAATCCCTTTTTCATTTTTATCGAAGAAACGAAAACTCAGAGATCTTTAAGAATTAAGTTTTGATGTTAAGCAGAAGTCCGGGCTGCTACAGATTAAGAAAGAGCGTTTGTTTGATAGGTGCTTAAGCTAGGCCGGCTAATATAATTTTATTAATGCTTGTCTGCTTTTAAATTCACTTTTTGTGGTGAACGTTGAGAGTTGCGTGTTTCCAATACAAGTCATGTGAAGTAATAGCTTTTTGTTTTGCAAAATACACGCAAATGCGTGTAGGAATAACAGAGTTTTTTCCTCCAATTTAAATACACGCATATGCGTGAAATGACACGCAAATGTGTGTCACTACCAGTCATTACATGCACCTTACATGCACTGTCCACAAATGCTACATGCAGACTACACGCATTTTACGCGCGTGTAGGTGGTGCTATCCCTTTGACCAGTACTGTAGCTAGCTACGCGGTACGCAGTACACAGAGAAAATAAATTCAAGATGGCTGTGTATGTTATGTAGCTGGCTACGCGGTACGCGGAGAAAGTAAATTCAAGATGGCAGTACAGTATATCCATGGATAATAGAAGAGATTGGATAGGAAACTTGCTGATGCGACCGCCGTAACCTGGTGGAAATTTGTGACGTCACAAAAATTTTCTTTTGATCAATCGGCCATAGTTGAGCCAAGTGCAAAAGTTTTTGGCTTCATATTATTTTACAAAAGCCGATGACTCCATTGGTTTCAAGGAGGTCTGCTTGTTGCTTACAGGCAGCAAATCATTGAAGGGATTTCCTGAGGACATTTAGCAATGGCTGGACCGTACACATTTCAACCTCGTTCCCAGGGTCCTCTCTCTACCTCGAGAAAGTACCCTGGTTACTGCTGGTCACGTGTCTGCTAGATTTTAGCAGATTGCAGAGATGTGATTGAAGAGAGGGACTGTAAAGTTAAAGTTTGTCTCCACTGAGCTCACTTACTGAGCCCAGTAGGGAGTGGAATTTGTAAATCGGCAAAACTCACAGCGAAGGCATTCTCATATTGGAGTTCAATGCGTTCAATGCTCGGCTAAAAGGTTAGCTTCAAATTTGGCTGAATTTCTCCCATCGACAGTTGGACGGTCTTTGGAATTTGTGGCGGTGAAAAGGTTGGCAAAAAACTTGGAACTGAAAACCACAACAATAAATGGATCACGCGGTGAACTTTATTTTATTTTCATTCGGCGAAATCACAACATAGGTATTTGCTCATTCGTTTAGTGTCAAACTGACGTTGTATGTTCACCTTCAAAGGTAGTTTTGGATTTGAGTTAATTATTCCCATTGACAGTTTGATGGTTATTCCCTTCTCTTGCAGCGAAAAAAATCAACGAACAATTTGACATTAACAACATCTGCGCGCTAAGTAAGCTTGATTAAGCAGCTTGTATTTTTCGATCGGCAAAATCATAACGGAAGCATTGGTTCATTCGATTGGAGTTTGATATGTGCAGTGTTTGGCAGAGACTAGCTTTGAATTTGATTGAATTCATCCATTCGAAAGTTTGACGGTCATTTGATTCTCTTGCTGTGAAAAATTTGAATTTTATAAACAACTTGACGACAACGACATCGATCACGCATTTGCAAATTAAATGCAGTGGCTTTTGTTTTAAAACTGTTTAGCGGTAAATCCAATTTTCGGTCAAGAAAGTAGCTTCAAGTTGAATAGTTGAATGTATCCCATCGATAATTTCATGGTTATTTAATTCTTTTGGTGTGAAAACTGATTAAACTGATCCGAAGCAGGTTATTTACAGTTATTTAAAAGAGCAGTGAAATATAAGCAAAGTCCCCCCTCAATCAAAATCTCATACTCATAGATTTTCAGGTAGAGTCGAAGCACTGGCCAGGCAGGATCTCTGACAAATAACTTGCTTCCTTTCAAAATATTACACAAGTCAAGTAACGTCTGTAGCAGCGCAACATTCACCTCCCTAGACAGTGTTGACAAACTTAAGTTGAGGACCCACCCTCGGTGTGGCTTGAGTTGGCATGCATAGACACTTGACCAGCCGTAACCAGGGTACTTTCTTGAGGTAGAGAGAGGACCCTGGGAATGAGGTTGTACACATTCTTGATCATACAGGCACTCGTCAAATCCGAGACCTGCTTGCAAGACTGAATCTTCCACTGTGTTGTACCAGGTTTCGTAAAAACTAAAATCTTAATATAAAATGTTTTGTCTTACCTCAGCACCAGAACAAATGCTGACTTAAGTTGTCAGCTATCATTCTGGCCCGGGTTGTTTGAAAGGTGGATAAAGCTATCCACTGGATAAATCACTTTCCAGTGGATAGCGTGGTTTGTTTTGTCAACACTCTTATCCACTGGATAGTGATTTATCCAGTGGATAGCATTATTCACCATTCCAACAACTGGGGCCTGGTGCTGAGGTGAGACGAAAAAATTAAGATTTTAGTTTTTACAGAGTGCATGTTTTGATGGTATTTGCATTTTGTTGGTTTTCTTTTTCGCAAAGTGACCCCCAGTGTTGAGAAGCAGGCACCAGTGATGTGTCATTAGCAGAGGGTGCCTTTCTCAAGCTGACCTTTCAACTTTGTGTTTCAACGTTCTTTTCTATTGCTCAACACATTCAGTTGAAATACACAGCAAAGACAGCATTCGGAAAGCACTGTTATCTTCAAATCCTGTCAGTATGCATTTATAATACATAGTAAGCTTTGTGTTGATATAAGTTGACCCTTTCACTCCTAAGATTTTAAAATGAATTCTCCTGTCTGCCCTATATTTCTCATTTGATTAGTTCTGATATCTTGGTGTTAATCAAACATGTAGTTGATACATTAATTAATTAAGTTTGTTCTCATTACCTGTTCGCTTGACAATAATATATTGATATTTTGAGGAGAAAATACTTATTGGTCTTACCTGGGGAGTGGAAGAACAAAACAAGTGAATTTACATCCTGGAAACCTTTTTGCACTTTAACATTATTTTGTCAGTTAGGCAAGAAAAAAATATATGTCAGAGATAAGAAATGACTGGTTCCTAGTCCAGCAAGTAAACTTAGTACTCCTGGTTTTCATTTGTCATGTCATTTCTATATTTACAACAGAACTATCACTACAGCTCCATCTGTGATCCAGGGATGGTTAGTCAGTGTGCAAAGAAAAAACTAGTGCCTCAAAAAGGTGCGTAAAAGTTTATGAAGCTTGATCATGCGCATATCTTTGTTAGTCTCCTTGCACTGTGATTAACTGCCTGTGTCTCTAAGGTTCTTACAGCTCTGTCATATGAGGTTAAATACTTTCATCTTCCTCCTCTGATTCCATAAATTTATTGCACTAATTTGCTTATTGAACTGTGTTTTCATAAAATTTTGGAAAACAAACATAGTAGATTGGTGATACCTTTTTCAGTATCTTAGGTTTGCATAACTTTTGAGAATTCTCCTAGCACCCCCTCCCCTCCCTTGAGTGTTTACATGAGGCTATGTAAACATGGAAAAAGTGCTCTATTGCCTTTATAAAATAATTCTGAAGAGTATGTGTGAATCTAAAATGTCACAACTGTGTTTACATACTCCTATCTAAACACCTATCAACCAATGAGGGCACACATACATGTAGTAGCTTAGTTGTTTTATAAAATAATATTGTACATGTTTTGGTGTGGCTGTAACTAATTTCAATCAGCAAAATTTTGAGGAATCAAAACAGAATGAGAATTCTAGGAAACCATTATTAGGTTCATTTCTCTACTGTTACACACAGTTTAAGGTCAACAGGGTAGAGTGTTTTTTGTTTATTTTTGTTTGTATTTATTCCTCAGTATTGCATTGCGCATCAATACTGTGCATAATTTTACATTTGATTAGCGCGCGGGCATTAAAACTTGGCAGCTTTTTCTTTGCGGCTGGACCTTGCCATATATTAGGTAAATCATCATTTTCTCAAAAACAAGCATGGTGACCTATCATTTTTTTCTGGTGTATTGAATTGAGCAGTGAATTTCTCTATGTAAAATAAATATGGGCCAATTCTCAGTGTTGAGCAAGAAGCAATAGTCGGAAACGTGAATATTGCAAGCAATCATGGTAATATTATAAGGATTTATAATTATGGTATAGACAATGTGCTGTTGCTCCTAAACGAACCTGGGGACCCCTTATTTTTATTTCCAAATTTAAGTAATTCCTACAATATAAACAATCAATAGTCAAAGTTTGACAAAAATCTCAGTGTAGGTTCTATTTCAGTGGAATGACCTTAATGAAGCAGTTGACTCATAGCACAACTAACGTAACCTTGATATGGTAATGTTTACTACTTTTTGCGAGTTCTCTGAGTAAAAGGCCTCTTTTATCAGGTGTGGTCTATATGCCTTGCTGTTGCAACAAGCTCTAGAAGGCATTCCTTTTAATGGTTGCATACTAAACTAAGATAACATTATGGTTTCAAGTTTCAAGTTTTTATTAAGTCTTCCAAAAACTTCCTTACAATGAACACTGCCTGCAAATAGCGCGCTAATCCAGGCAGGCAGCTGTTAAGGACACACAAACACGAATTACTAATTGAAGGCGTTAAAAAAGTCGAGTTTGAATAGATTATTTGTCAAGAGAGGAAAAAAGTGATAAAAAGTGGAGAAAATATTATACATTATGATTGAATTATAATAAAGATGCCTTTTTTATTTCAGAAATAAGAGCGCTAGCGTCAGCATACTGTAACTGTCCAGAGTTTCTAAAGTTACAAATAGTAATGCTTGAATTTTCTTTTTTAATATGTGCTTTGGTAGTCTTTGATAGCTTTTGTGAATGCTCTTCCAGATTTTAGCCCCAACAATGGAAAAAGAGTTTTTAGGATGATTAAGCCTAGAATGATTAATAATTATAGTAGTTACCAGAAGATGCTGAGCGGGTATTATACTGATGTATGTCTTGTGTAGAGTTAAAAAGATTGCAGATATTTTGAGGTGCAGAGTTAGTGGTTATATCAAGCATTAAGATTGATGAAAGTTTGAAGTAGAGCATTTGAAGTGATTGGCAGGATGTTAGATTGAGTGAAATATGGAATCGCATGCGTTCAGAAAGGCAGAAAGTTGATCATGCGAACAGCTCTCTTTTGGAGTATAAGATTTTTTTCTAAATGAGTTTTCGAAGCTTGGCCCCAGGCAATGAGACCGTATATATAGGAAGAAATTAAAGAATTGTAAAAATACTTAGAAGCGTTTTTAAAGGGACAAAGTGTCTTAGTCTCGAAATAATTCCAATATTTCTGCTGATTTTTAAAGCAATATAATCAATGTGGTGTATCCATGATAAATATGGTCACAGAGGCTCACCCAAAAATATTCCTAAAGCTTGTCTAAGGAACAAATACAAGCAACACCATAAATTACACTGTTTTTTATTTCAGTAATTTACAAGTACAGTGTATATTTTTCATTTCAAGAATAAGTGATGCTCCTTAACAAAATTGTAATGTAAATACAAACCTTACTATCAAAGGGTCATGAAAGACCATGATCAGACAGTTCTCAACTTGAAACAAACTAAATAACACTATAGAAGTATTAAAAGTATGGCAAAGTTTGCTGCTCAATAAAGCCGCTCCAAAATACTCTTGTAAAATATATACCAATACACTGTATGTACATAGAAATATATACAAAGACCATCTTTACTGTACCCTATGAACTTTTGCTAATTGCAAATTTGGTTCCAGTGGAAGGAAATCAATAGCAGTTCTTTTGATACTGTGCTTGTATAGCTCTGACTAAATTCATTACAAGTGAAAGTTCTATATGCTCCCCTCTCTTGCCTTAGGGACCGTTCATTTTTTTTTAGGGACCGTTCATTTTTTAAGGTGGTAAATCTAGTCTCAGCTATTGAGCAATGTACAAGTAATAATAATACCTTTATTTAAAGAGGGTAACACCTACATGTAATACTATAAAAGTATTCTCCCTAGTGGCCCTCTAATAACAAAAATATTGAATAACAATTACAGCAATTAAGGACGTTCGCGCCCAAAATCTTCCCACGCACAGATTTTTTTAAAACTTTGTCTGACGGTAGAAAATGATAAGATTAGATAAAAAACGTAAAAAAAATCGGGGGTCACCGAACTCGTTTTCAAGATAAAGCGTAGCTCAGACCATAGCATTTCAACGATTCTCAGTCATTCGAGGCGATTCTGGCCGGATTCATTACTATCGGCATATATTTAAGTTGAAGAATCATATCTAAGCTATGAGTGTTTAACACGGCTTATATAGGCCTAATTGATAGATCTTTGCTACATATGTCATTAAATCTGCTAGAATTAGCCTTAAAAAAGACAACTTCTAAGTCATGCACACCTGTCTCCATGTACCAATTCGACCCTTTTTTAATAGTATATGACAAATAATTACAACTTCCCACACACAGATTTTTTTGGTTTTTTAGTATAATGTAGAGAGTTAAAAAAGGAAGTGATCTGCCGAAAAAAAAGTGGGGGTCACCGAGCTTCCAACAAAAATATTCGCACACCAAGTTAACGCAAAGGTCATCAGCTCTATATTTTGTTAAGTTTTCGACTCGGTGCGCGCGCTTGAAAATGACGTGCACGCGCGTGACCAATGAATAGCGTGCGCACTAGAGATGCGCAGTAGCAATGGGCGCGAACGTCCTTAAGATAAAAAGCCTATAGATAAGTAAATAGGAGAATCTATGTACAAAGATATAAGCAATAACAGTAAAACTTTAAAAAGTAAACTGAGTGCACTTGAGTGCAAGCGCAAAGGGCTTCTTTTTGATGTTTGATAGTTACCGCTGTCATCTACTATTACATAACTACGGAGTTTCTTTACGCGAAACATGGCTCAGCGTATGGAGGTGTTATGTATGGGGAAAAATGTTAATAGTCCATTTTAGCCAAAATTTTGATACATGTATTTTTGTAACAAAAATAACTGACCTCAATTCCAACACCTCCACATACTGCTGAAAGGCGAGAGTCATGTTTCGCGTAATGAAACTCAGTCGTTATCTAATAGTAGATGACGGCGGTAACTATGTCAGGTTTCACAAGCTAAACGTTGGATACAGATTAAAAAAATAGTAACACCTCACAACGTTAACTTGAGCCACCTGTGTTACAGTGCGATAGGTTCGTCCAAATTTGTTTACTTTTAGCGCCATCTTTCTGAAGTGGCAATGACACTAAGCTTCCGAAACCCTGAAAAATGTCATTAATTATGTCAAACCTGCACGGCATGTGACCAAAACGTGCCACGTTTCTGTGACAAACATTCATAGTTTGTGCTCCAAACGAAACAGTCATTTTCATTGGTCAAGTCGATACCATTGTCTGGCTGGGAAACTGTCTCGTTTGAAAAATAAACATGTGCGAAAAAATGTTCACGCTTCACGGTTGAATGCAGATGGTAGTAATGAAGGAATGAAAATTTAACTATTGTATTGAACATTTGTTTTTAAATTTAAGATTATGTCCATTTCATAACATATCCACCGATAGGCTGGGCTGGAAGCTCTCAAAGTAGCACATACTATATAGCAGACTGCTTATGAGCTTTAATCAAACCCATGTTATTTACAAATCACACACACACAAAGCGATGTAACTAAAAACAGCAGTAGATTTATTTTTTTATTTAATCAAATTTCAGAAATTACAGAAAAACCGCTCAATCTGAGGTAAGCTTAAAACAGAGTACTAGACTCCTTAAAAATAAGCCACCTATCATTACGTTATATAAAAATCTATAAAATAAATTAGGTAATACAATTATCTTAAAAATTACTATGAATATAATGAAGATTAGGCAAAAATGCAATGAAAGTTAAAAGAAATCAACATTAAACTTATCATAATAGAAAGCTATCAAATTCTTACGAAAAATTGACAAGGTATTCGATTCTCTTATACCAAGAGGTAAATCGTTCCACAGATGACAGATTCGAACACAAAACGAATTCTTAAAGACGTCAGTCCTGCTGAAAGGAACATCAAGCGTTAAATGGTCAACATTTCTAAGCGGTTTAGTACAAGAGCGAAAAGAAACATAATCTAAAATATTTAATTTACATACATTTTTAAGACACTTAAAAAAGAAAACCAGATCATTAATTTCTCTCCGACACTCCAATGGTAATAAATTTAACTTACAAAGGCGCTCGATTCTAAGTCTCTAAGAGTTAAACCCAGCTGCGTGATGTACTTAAAAGCATCTTTTATTTTGTGATCAGGGCACACCCATAATAGAAGACAACAGTGACAGGTAAAAGATGTCTGTGTTAACATGTATTTGTCAAGTAGGCGTTTGGTATTATACAGAGTTTTGTTTTGTTAATGAAACGTATGGAAGAAACTATTCTGGGATGAATAAAATTTGGAAGCTTGTGTGCAATATTTGTCTTGATTTGGTCATATTCGTTATTAAAAAGCTAATGAGTCATGTCAAATTAACTTTGCAATCTATATTTTTGATATAAAGAAGTTCTCGAAGGCTCTAAGTTGGTTATTAGACGTTGTATAGTTGAGTGTCAATAATTTTGTTAATTACCCAATTCCAAATTGGAAACAATTTTTTCCTGAAAATTTGAGTTTCTGTTCAATTGATGAGTTTTTTTAGGTTGTTATCATACTTCATTGTTATTTGGTTTAGTCATTTAACTGATGGATAATCGAGATTCCTCCTCCAAGGGACTTTTTCTGCAACACTCAGGTATTAGTTTTTAATGGATTAGTTTATTTTGTTATGAAAGACCGTTAAATAATGTATTATTTGCAGTACCCTTTTGGATAGTTATTTGTTAGTTTATCAGTGATAGAACTGGAGGCATTGCATCTTTTTGTACTGTTCATGTAATGTTTCTTACAAGTGTAAAATGTTGAAATATCTTGGCCTGTAAGTTCTTCACGACAAGCACATTTTGTGTGTTTATCAAGTCTGTAGGTCAGCAGTCTTTTCAGTTAGTTTGACAGGAACTGGCTTAGGGCCAACGATATTAATTTTGTGTAACCATTACGTGTGTGAAATACAGGTCCCATAAGTGTTAAACAGATTGAGTGTTTGTTCCTTTGGGCAGAGAAATTTTCTACAAATTAAAGCAAATATTTATTTTATGGTGATAAAACATTGAATAACTTGCATGATTTTCTGAGTCCTATTGCCTGGGTGTAAATCTATACAGCTGAGACATGTCAGACATGATGGTAAATGCATGGAAAATACAGCTACTTTGAGAGTACAATCCATGCAACTGTTCATTTAGTTACAGTCCTCTTATACATGTACTTCCTGGTCACTTTCATCAATAAAGTTGATTTTGTCTGGGACTGTGCAAATGGTTTGATATGGTGATTTACTTATAACCAGCTGATTACAATACAGTATATAAAGTGTGGTGTAACCGTGTAATGCACACAGCTAAAATGGATTATCCGGACGCACATAATCAGTTCCATTTAGACAGGTGTTACTTTCCAGTTGAATTCCTTCAGGAGGATGGAAGTTCGTCCTTAAATGTAGGGCCCATCAAGCATGTTCAGCCCTAAGCATCAAAAAATAGAAATGCGAAACGTTTGAAGTTCCTGCAAAACACATTGATAATCCTTTTTTTTAATTTCTTCAGCTTTACAGTGGACCACCCGTGAGACTTCTGAACCGTTAGAGCAAAAAAAAGTGAGACAGCAGTGCACAGTCAAGTATGACATAATAACTGGCATTTCCTTTCTTAAACTCTTCCCAGAAAAGCAAGAAATACACTGGGCCACTGCATAGTTAGGTAAGTACCTTATTTTTATGAGGGAGGGGGGGGGGGGGGAGAGAGAAAAGGAAGCAATTTAAAGATATTTATATTTTTTCTACATACAGCGTATAACCAGTTAATGTGTCACTATTATCTTTATTGTGTACGGCAGGGGAAGCAAGTTGTACTATTGAGCATCGGCATTGAACTCAGATGAACACTGCAATAACAACTACAATATGCAAGTGACAGTAAGCAGATGTTAATATTAACAACAACCTTACTGTTTATCAGCTGCCAAATATAATAACACAAGTCACCCTGAAAACTTCATGGAATTAATCTGAGATTTACAGATGGATGTGGAATTCTCCTGCTTACAAAGAGAATAGGATGCTTTCAAGACTTGTGTCAGCTGACACTTAAACTGTTGAAACTCATTGTTTGCAAAAGACATTGGTTACAAGCAATATAAAATGGCTCTCCAAGCTGCATGTATAATTAATTACCGAGTTGGAAACACTTATGGGAATTTTATCCATGTATGTTTCTTAGTAAAGAATGTCAACAAGTTAAATCCATCTAAACTTACTGTTTGTCTCGTACTTTAACTTATAGCTTTAGAGTGGAATACAGAAATTGTATAGAAACTTAAAAATGAAGAGAAGCACAATCAGTCCTTTTGTTAGGACTGCAATGAAACGAAACTAGTTTAAGAACCCATCATAAAGGAACAAAAAAGCTGAATGTGTTAATCTGTCTCTACTTAAAATAAAATACATGTGCAACTCTTGCAATACTTAATTGAAGTATAAGCTATCCTAACTGTTCCAGCTTATACCTGTTGAATTCCATTGAGTTCTTAAAATGGTGGTTATCATGCTGTACTTTTACTGCATGTGTGTCCTGCTCCTATAACATTGTTATAACTACAAAAATTGTATAATTGGTCTGTATGGAGACTGCTGGCCAGAATGTCTCCTCTTAGCTTTTATGTGCTACATTATGGTAGTAAGTATTTCAGTGGACTTAATATGAAGGACTTAATATGAAGGACAATGCTCCTAACAAAAGCAGTGTTCATCTTGATTTTCTTGTGCAATCATTTGAAATCTTATTTCAATTATGTAATTAATGGTTATTTATAATTTATAAAATGTTATTTTCCATGGAGCAAATTCAGCCACGTAAAGGGTGGGAGGCATGGTGGCCTCATGGTTATTGTGTTCGTCTCCGGATCGAGCTGTCCAATGTTACTGTTAGTTAGATATTCTTTAGTGTTTGCTAGTTTGTTTGGCAATTTAAGATTATCATGATGTTTTGTATTGCGATGATGCAGATAGGGACTGTAGTGAGAAAGGTCTCCATCATTTGATTAAGGTAAAACAATATCAATATCAATAAGCGGAGGATATTTCCAACATTTGTAGTGATAATTAAAGAGGATAATCTTGAACTCGGGAGAAATGTAGCACCCGTATGTACCTTAACCAGACACGTTGAAAAACAGAAGTTGTTAATTGTTAAGCTTAATGTACAGCTGATGATAGTGGTACTCTTAATGTGGACTGAGTGCAGGTTATTTTCTGGAATGGTTTCATTGAATTTGCAGGGAATGCTAATATCAACTTGTGCTTGGAGGAATGTGCTATACTGAACACCCAATAGAGTTTCATGAGGTAACATCAAGTGAACATGTTTTATTACGATGTGTTTTTTGTTTATGTCACGTGAAGCGGAAATTCCTTGGAAATGGCGAGGACGCTTCAACGTAAGTCTCCCCATTTGTTCTAAAGCAAGTCTGTAGAGTTGTAAAATTTACCTGGGAAATGACGTATCGCGTGGGATTATTCTGCACGTCGCGAATACGTACGCCATATTCCTATTCACGATATTGGACTGGAGTTTGCTTGCAATGGAGGCTCGTGTCGGAGGATATCTTTAAAAATACATTGTTATTTCCATTTTAAAGAGTACATGCATTGGCGTCAGTTGAAAGCTAGTTCCAGTGTAATACCGAAAATAGGAATATGACCTGTTGAAAGCGTTCGTCACGTGGACACTTGTTTTCAGGAAGCTAGCACAAAGCTTGAGGACTGTCATGCTGTCTACTGCAAAACAGCATGGAGCTTTTTTCATGGAGCTATTTCGAATTAAAATGTAGCTTTGTTTAATGGCGAGTACATCTTCAAAGTTTTCACACCCTGTTTGCTTTACCGCCGAATACGATTTTTAACGTGTGAAATGTTTTAGATCAGGTATTAAGAATGGAAGTGCTTCGAATGGAAAATTGTGATGGCAGTTTTAACCCTGTAGTTCTTTTGATTCTATTTTTAGCTGGAGTAAGAGTTGCCCAGGCCTAACCAGAGTATCATGTAACCACATGGTCTTAGCTTCATGATAGGATTAAGATTTTAAAGACATGTATATCGCATGGAAGGTGTTACTGTGTGATGTATATACGAAATAATTCATATATGAACCGCGGTTGTAGATGAAAGTGAAGAATTACTTTCCAATTTAAGCAATTGGAAAGAAAAAGGCCGAAAAAAAATCAGGGCTTGCTTGGATTGGAAAATACACTGCGATGATCATTCTTCACTTTCATGTACAACCGCAGTTTGTATATGAATTCAGTATTTCGTATATACATCACAGCATTTCATTCCTCACGGGAAGATAGGAACTCAATAAATTGACCTCGCTCCCAATGTGTGGCTTTATAGCTCAGTTGGTAGAGCATCGCACCGGTATCGCGGAGGTCACGGGCTAGAATCCCGTTTAAGCCTTGATTTTTTTCGGGCGTCTTCTTTCCAATTGCTTAAATTGGAAAATACACTACCCTGATCATTCTTCACTTTCTAAGGTGTTACCGTTTTTTACGAAAACGCCTGGATTTGTCGTATGACTCCAACAGAAGACACGATAATAAGACAGTTAAAAGTTTAAATTTGTTGAAAAGTAACCTTTGAATGAGATAGTAATTTTATTGATTGATTGTTGTGTGATATGTGTGATATGAAGCTATAAACAGAAAGCAAAGTTAAGTTGAAAAGAACATACTGCCAAATAACTAACTCAAAGTTTTTTTTTATTTTTTTATTTTTTTTCCTAGTTTTAATTGCTATATATGTTAAGGAGGTGGACTAGAAAGGGATAACCTCTTCTACCTCCCTTCACAATTTCTCATGTATTTTTGTCGTCAATGTATTGTTGTCATCTTTGTTTGTTCTGTGTGGGTGATTAATTGTGAATAAACTATTATTAAATATATCTGTAGACGAGGTTCCCGATTTGGTTTATTTTGTTGGAAGTTGAAGATTATCCCAAATGGGTTTGGCTTCAACTGAGAATGGAGTGCTGCTAGTTTTTGAGTGCCTTTCGATGACAGAAACGTTCATTAGTAAGGAGCTGTTGAATTTGTCGCTCTTGTCGGTCATCCTTGCGTTTTAAACTGCGCGCAGCTCAACACAGTCAAGTTGTGTCTCTTGATAGACCCTACTTCAAATCGTGGGCCACGCTTGTAAATAGGTATCTGTGTCCTGTCAGTTGTGATTTTTAAGCACGTCATGTTCATTTACATTATTTGTTTCATTATTTTGTTTCATTGGTCCTGAAAAGCCACATTGCGAAAATTGTCAATTATGATATGCGCTTTGACTTGTATTGTACGGTCATGTGTCTTGTGGAATGCCAGTTGGTATGGATTTGTCAATGGAGTTATAATTTTGCACATTCAAATAAAGTACATTTTGTAAGGGACCAAAAATAACCCTTTGTTAAAAGGAACCTGGTAGCCTTTGTTTATTGTTGTAGCGCGTCTGTTAGCCGTTTGAGGGATTGACGCACACCCCAAATAATTGAAGATGTCCAGATTCAGAGACGTTTTGATGGTACTTTGAAAACATCTCCTAAAAGAACTGAAACGACAACACAGCTGAATGTAACCCCTGATGAACATTGTATCTTACTGAATCTGGAGTGACGCTTATATGTACTGCATGTTTTACTTCTTGAAAAGATGGTAGGTATTGTTTGAGAAAATCAACCATTGTGTTGATATTGGTGGAATCTGACACGCAGGAGGAGGAAGACACACGTTAACGTAAATATTGACGTGGTATTGATCGTCACGTTTGTAGGGGAACAAAACAGTAGCAGCAATATTATTTGGAGATGAAGTCATCCTTAAGATCTCATTCTAAAATGGCGCCTAGAAAGACAATGCTATCGTTTTCGCAATACACATAATAATTGTGTAACCCTCCTAATAATAACCCTAAGAAGTTTCCTTGAGCTGGATAGCATCGTTGAGATCGTTCAACCGAAACAGCTATAACAACAGCAAGGACACTTTATTGCCCGTTTGAAAGTTTTTATGCAATTCATTGTGAAAAGTTAAAGGATCACCAGCTACCCCGCGAAAAAAACTAAAAAGGTGCAATTGTCAGGGAGCTGGTTGATAAGATTCCATGTTGCTATGCAGGTATTGATAGAAATGAACGAAATATCAAGCGAGTTGTATTTGAAAGATAGAAAGTGAACCCTAAGTTGTAGCGATAGAGTGTTATTTGTTGAAGGTAAATTTGAGTTGGATGCCGCAAGAGACGTTTACAGTAAAAAAGTGGAGCTTACGATGAGCAAACTCGGAGGAGGCCCGGGTGAGATAACTTGGTGAAGGCATTGTGATGTAGAGGTAAGTGAGCATCATGTGTCTGGTAGTAGATAATGGCGAATTGTAGTGAGGTAGTGTTGAGTTTCGTAAAAAGAGTATTTTTGCCGCCTGGTGGTTGAAGGACATCATTAAGTCCGGATACCCGTAAGTCAAAAACACCTGTCGAAGAATTGAGGGGTGTTCTGTTGTTGAAAGTGCCGAGTAGCGCTTACTGGGCGCTCGAGGAGCCCTTTGGCAGTAAAGCACAGATCGATCCAGGCGGACGGTCCGAAAGCAGTTATGTTGTCGAAAACCATGTCAGCGTGAGATGTGGCCTATCGGCGACGATAGTGTATGGACAAGGTTGACTACAAGGTGGCTGCTTTTGGAGTTAGTAAAATTCTCTATGAGTAGGACTACAACAACTCTATCGCAAAATGAATTTTGATCGTAGCACGTCATGTAAGCTCTACCAAACCATCCACAGGACCCAAACAGTCATACCCACGACCGCTGGTGGTGTTTTGTTTTCAACAACGCGTCTATGGCCGAAGCACACACTCCGCCACGAAGCATTTTATTTGCTACGATCTTGTTTCCTTGATTGTATGTAAAATATCCTTTCTTTTCCTTTTATCGAAGCGTTGGACTCCAAGAGAATACGCTAAAAAGGTTATTACGCTAGCAGCCATGGAATTCGCCGCCCGACATCGCAGCTTTCACTTCCGCTAGCTTGGTGACAAATACGATCGTGTTGTTACTTTCGCCAGAAGCGACAGTCATTAATTTGATTAAAATTTTGCGAGTATTCCTTCCCTGTGCGAGTTATCAGAATTTGCTTAGGTAACCAAGCTAGAACTCGCAGCGTTTATGTTCTAAAACCTCGGATTGTCTCCTGGCTGGCGTCGATAAAGAACGCAGGTCGTACTACTCGTAACCGCAGCAGGTCTCTCTCCAAGGTGAGCAGCGTCTTGTTGATAGAACAATGCAGGTAAGGGTAGTGGACAAAATAGATCCCTCACTTGGAGAAAAGGATTGGCCAAATGCCTGGTTCTAATCCCTGTCGCGCACGTAGACCTGGATGGTTGGAGATTGGCAGTGTGTGGTGTGTGCCTGTGCCTGGCCTGCCATGGAGCATGGAGGGGGAAGGGCAGCAGCCAAAGCAAGGGGGAAAGAGGAGACAGACCCCGTGGAGGGAGCTTGACTCTAGTCTGACATGGACACCTAGGGTGACACGCGCGCGCGAGAGAGAGAGGTGTAGAATGAATGAGTGGGAGCAAGCAGGGTCCTCCTGCGCGCCAAGGTGCCACGTTGCCTCGGGGCGGGGGTGACGGTCTTGCGAGGGCGCTACCGATGGCAGGCAGGCAGGCAGGCAGGCAGGCAGGCAGGCAGGCAGGCAGGCAGGCAGGCAGGCAGGCAGGCAGGCTTAACCCTAAATGAAATAAAGATCGGGGTATCGTCAGTGGTAGAGCAGCCTTGTCGCTAGGAGATGACGAAGCCTTTGCTCAATGTAAGAGAGGTGTTGAAAACATCTCCCTTTGTTGTTGATTTTTTTTTTCGCGGGTTAGCAAAAGCAGGAAGGCTCCCCTTGTTTGGGGTGGGTGGTGGTAAGGCCTTGGACACCTGGTGCTTATGGTGCTTGGTGCTTGGTGCTTGGGTACTTGAGGTATTAGGGTTCTATGTAAGGCTCCCCTTCCTTGTTTGGAGTGGGACCTGTTGTTTTCTTTCTAAGTCGAAAAGGCTCCCCTCCTTTGGAGTACGGCCTGCCTGTGATTTTCTGTCAAAGTCGAAAAGGCTCCCCTCGTTTGAGAATGTCAAACGAGGGGAGCCTTTTTGACTTTAAAAAAAAAAGAACGTCACCGTAAGGGATAGGGTTCACGCGTACAGGGTTACAGGGATACATAGGGTTCGCGCGTTCAGGGTTAAAGGGATAGATAGGGCTCGCGCGTTGAGGGTTAAAGGGTTAGGGTGGAAGTGGAAGTCTAAGTCTTTAGACTTAGACTTAGACTTTGACTTTGACTTTGACTTTGTCTTTGTCTTACTTTTTGACATTAGGGTTAGGCCAATGCCCTAACCCTAACCCAACCCCCATACACAACTACGGGAAATCCTCTTTTCACCGGTTCACGCTTGTAGAAAGTGGTCATGGGATGGGATGGAGTTGGAATGGAGTAAGATGACTAAACCCTAGCCCTAAAACCATTTTTGGTGGGCCCTGCTTGGTTGCCCCTAATCTCAAGACCACCGCCCCAAACTTGGTGTGCGCACTCGCACAAACCCTGCGAACAATTTCCTGCCATTACTTCTTCAAAAGCAAACAATTCGCGATGCTGGGCATACTAGGGAAGCCGACGCCCGATGTTGTGCTATAGACTGAAAGTGGTACTTGCACATAATGTGAGGGCCCCAAACTTGGCGTGTGCAATCGCACAGACCCTGCCAAGACAATGGTGGCGTTACTTTGGAAAATCATGACATTCGCAGTCCTGGGCTAACTACAGAGCCGGCCACGCCCTGCTATCTGCTAAACCGAAACCAGTACTTGCGAATGATTTCCCGGTCCCAAACTTTGCATGTGCACTCGCACGGACCCCGCGAATGCATTGCTGGCATTAGTTTGCAAAATCATGACATTGACAAACCTGGGCTAACTAGAGAGGTGGCCACGCCCTGCTATCTGCTAAACCCAAAGTACTACTTGCGAATGATTTCCAGGTCCCAAAGTTGGCGTGTGCACTCACAGGGACCCTGCCAATACACTTGTAACGTTAGTTTGTAAAATCATACAATTGGCAAACCTGGGCTAACTAGAGGCGTGGCACGCTCCGCTATCTGCTAAACCTAAAGCACTAGTTGCACATAATTTGGAGGCTGCAAACTCTGCATGTGCACTGGGACCGACCCCGGAAATGCAGCGGTGGCGTTAATTTAGAAAATCGCAAAATTCACAAAGCTGGGCTAACTAGAGAGCCGGCCACGCCCTGTTTCTTTCTAAGCTGAAAATCATAGTTACACTAAATGTTCAGGTGCCAAAGTTTGCATGTGCAGTCGTACCGTCCCTGCAAATACAGCGGTGGCATTAGTTTGGAAAACTACAAAATTGCCAACCCTGGGCTAACTAGGGAGCCGGCCACGCCCATTCTCTTCCTAGGCTGGAAAGACCACTTACACGCGATTTGAGGGCCCCAAACTTGGCGTCTACACTCGCAGCGACCATGCGAAGACATTCGTGCCATTACTTTTGCAAAACCATGAAATTTAAATTTTTGGTCAAAAAATCGACAAAATCTCCAAGCTGGGAGTGGGGAAAAGACGGTTTCCGGTACTAGTAAGAGGGTACGCGTTGGGAAAGATCGAAGGAAGGAGCAATGGAGCTGTATGGGCGGGGCCCATTACAGTAAGCCCTGCTCTGTAAGTGTTCCCGGGTACGAAATGATGGCATTTTGAGGGCAAAGAAGCCAAGTTGACCAAACTTGCTCGGTTGGTAGCGTAGCAAGAAAATGAGCGAACTTGCAGCTACTTCTCTCCAGTTAGACAACAAGACAAGGGATGCATGTTGTATGTGATGGCCTTTGGCCAAGAATAGAGGCTTAGATTGGGAAAAAAATCATTGTTGCCTGATGTATCTTCTTGCCATTCCCTGGACTTGACGGTCCGAGTGGTATGTGTTAGGGTTACTGGGGTCAAGCAGTGCAAAGACGCGGCAAAGATAGAAGGGTTTTCCGTCCGTCGCACGGGTCGAACGCTGTGGGCGCGTGACCTGGATGGTTGGAGATTGGCAGTGTGTGGTGTGTGCCTGTGCCTGGCCTGCCATGGAGCATGGAGGGGGAAGGGCAGCAGCCAAAGCAAGGGGGAAAGAGGAGACAGACCCCGTGGAGGGAGCTTGACTCTAGTCTGACATGGACACCTAGGGTGACACGCGCGCGCGAGAGAGAGAGGTGTAGAATGAATGAGTGGGAGCAAGCAGGGTCCTCCTGCGCGCCAAGGTGCCACGTTGCCTCGGGGCGGGGGTGACGGTCTTGCGAGGGCGCTACCGATGGCAGGCAGGCAGGCAGGCAGGCAGGCAGGCAGGCAGGCAGGCAGGCAGGCAGGCAGGCAGGCAGGCAGGCTTAACCCTAAATGAAATAAAGATCGGGGTATCGTCAGTGGTAGAGCAGCCTTGTCGCTAGGAGATGACGAAGCCTTTGCTCAATGTAAGAGAGGTGTTGAAAACATCTCCCTTTGTTGTTGATTTTTTTTTTCGCGGGTTAGCAAAAGCAGGAAGGCTCCCCTTGTTTGGGGTGGGTGGTGGTAAGGCCTTGGACACCTGGTGCTTATGGTGCTTGGTGCTTGGTGCTTGGGTACTTGAGGTATTAGGGTTCTATGTAAGGCTCCCCTTCCTTGTTTGGAGTGGGACCTGTTGTTTTCTTTCTAAGTCGAAAAGGCTCCCCTCCTTTGGAGTACGGCCTGCCTGTGATTTTCTGTCAAAGTCGAAAAGGCTCCCCTCGTTTGAGAATGTCAAACGAGGGGAGCCTTTTTGACTTTAAAAAAAAAAGAACGTCACCGTAAGGGATAGGGTTCACGCGTACAGGGTTACAGGGATACATAGGGTTCGCGCGTTCAGGGTTAAAGGGATAGATAGGGCTCGCGCGTTGAGGGTTAAAGGGTTAGGGTGGAAGTGGAAGTCTAAGTCTTTAGACTTAGACTTAGACTTTGACTTTGACTTTGACTTTGTCTTTGTCTTACTTTTTGACATTAGGGTTAGGCCAATGCCCTAACCCTAACCCAACCCCCATACACAACTACGGGAAATCCTCTTTTCACCGGTTCACGCTTGTAGAAAGTGGTCATGGGATGGGATGGAGTTGGAATGGAGTAAGATGACTAAACCCTAGCCCTAAAACCATTTTTGGTGGGCCCTGCTTGGTTGCCCCTAATCTCAAGACCACCGCCCCAAACTTGGTGTGCGCACTCGCACAAACCCTGCGAACAATTTCCTGCCATTACTTCTTCAAAAGCAAACAATTCGCGATGCTGGGCATACTAGGGAAGCCGACGCCCGATGTTGTGCTATAGACTGAAAGTGGTACTTGCACATAATGTGAGGGCCCCAAACTTGGCGTGTGCAATCGCACAGACCCTGCCAAGACAATGGTGGCGTTACTTTGGAAAATCATGACATTCGCAGTCCTGGGCTAACTACAGAGCCGGCCACGCCCTGCTATCTGCTAAACCGAAACCAGTACTTGCGAATGATTTCCCGGTCCCAAACTTTGCATGTGCACTCGCACGGACCCCGCGAATGCATTGCTGGCATTAGTTTGCAAAATCATGACATTGACAAACCTGGGCTAACTAGAGAGGTGGCCACGCCCTGCTATCTGCTAAACCCAAAGTACTACTTGCGAATGATTTCCAGGTCCCAAAGTTGGCGTGTGCACTCACAGGGACCCTGCCAATACACTTGTAACGTTAGTTTGTAAAATCATACAATTGGCAAACCTGGGCTAACTAGAGGCGTGGCACGCTCCGCTATCTGCTAAACCTAAAGCACTAGTTGCACATAATTTGGAGGCTGCAAACTCTGCATGTGCACTGGGACCGACCCCGGAAATGCAGCGGTGGCGTTAATTTAGAAAATCGCAAAATTCACAAAGCTGGGCTAACTAGAGAGCCGGCCACGCCCTGTTTCTTTCTAAGCTGAAAATCATAGTTACACTAAATGTTCAGGTGCCAAAGTTTGCATGTGCAGTCGTACCGTCCCTGCAAATACAGCGGTGGCATTAGTTTGGAAAACTACAAAATTGCCAACCCTGGGCTAACTAGGGAGCCGGCCACGCCCATTCTCTTCCTAGGCTGGAAAGACCACTTACACGCGATTTGAGGGCCCCAAACTTGGCGTCTACACTCGCAGCGACCATGCGAAGACATTCGTGCCATTACTTTTGCAAAACCATGAAATTTAAATTTTTGGTCAAAAAATCGACAAAATCTCCAAGCTGGGAGTGGGGAAAAGACGGTTTCCGGTACTAGTAAGAGGGTACGCGTTGGGAAAGATCGAAGGAAGGAGCAATGGAGCTGTATGGGCGGGGCCCATTACAGTAAGCCCTGCTCTGTAAGTGTTCCCGGGTACGAAATGATGGCATTTTGAGGGCAAAGAAGCCAAGTTGACCAAACTTGCTCGGTTGGTAGCGTAGCAAGAAAATGAGCGAACTTGCAGCTACTTCTCTCCAGTTAGACAACAAGACAAGGGATGCATGTTGTATGTGATGGCCTTTGGCCAAGAATAGAGGCTTAGATTGGGAAAAAAATCATTGTTGCCTGATGTATCTTCTTGCCATTCCCTGGACTTGACGGTCCGAGTGGTATGTGTTAGGGTTACTGGGGTCAAGCAGTGCAAAGACGCGGCAAAGATAGAAGGGTTTTCCGTCCGTCGCACGGGTCGAACGCTGTGGGCGCGTGACCTGGATGGTTGGAGATTGGCAGTGTGTGGTGTGTGCCTGTGCCTGGCCTGCCATGGAGCATGGAGGGGGAAGGGCAGCAGCCAAAGCAAGGGGGAAAGAGGAGACAGACCCCGTGGAGGGAGCTTGACTCTAGTCTGACATGGACACCTAGGGTGACACGCGCGCGCGAGAGAGAGAGGTGTAGAATGAATGAGTGGGAGCAAGCAGGGTCCTCCTGCGCGCCAAGGTGCCACGTTGCCTCGGGGCGGGGGTGACGGTCTTGCGAGGGCGCTACCGATGGCAGGCAGGCAGGCAGGCAGGCAGGCAGGCAGGCAGGCAGGCAGGCAGGCAGGCAGGCAGGCAGGCAGGCTTAACCCTAAATGAAATAAAGATCGGGGTATCGTCAGTGGTAGAGCAGCCTTGTCGCTAGGAGATGACGAAGCCTTTGCTCAATGTAAGAGAGGTGTTGAAAACATCTCCCTTTGTTGTTGATTTTTTTTTTCGCGGGTTAGCAAAAGCAGGAAGGCTCCCCTTGTTTGGGGTGGGTGGTGGTAAGGCCTTGGACACCTGGTGCTTATGGTGCTTGGTGCTTGGTGCTTGGGTACTTGAGGTATTAGGGTTCTATGTAAGGCTCCCCTTCCTTGTTTGGAGTGGGACCTGTTGTTTTCTTTCTAAGTCGAAAAGGCTCCCCTCCTTTGGAGTACGGCCTGCCTGTGATTTTCTGTCAAAGTCGAAAAGGCTCCCCTCGTTTGAGAATGTCAAACGAGGGGAGCCTTTTTGACTTTAAAAAAAAAAGAACGTCACCGTAAGGGATAGGGTTCACGCGTACAGGGTTACAGGGATACATAGGGTTCGCGCGTTCAGGGTTAAAGGGATAGATAGGGCTCGCGCGTTGAGGGTTAAAGGGTTAGGGTGGAAGTGGAAGTCTAAGTCTTTAGACTTAGACTTAGACTTTGACTTTGACTTTGACTTTGTCTTTGTCTTACTTTTTGACATTAGGGTTAGGCCAATGCCCTAACCCTAACCCAACCCCCATACACAACTACGGGAAATCCTCTTTTCACCGGTTCACGCTTGTAGAAAGTGGTCATGGGATGGGATGGAGTTGGAATGGAGTAAGATGACTAAACCCTAGCCCTAAAACCATTTTTGGTGGGCCCTGCTTGGTTGCCCCTAATCTCAAGACCACCGCCCCAAACTTGGTGTGCGCACTCGCACAAACCCTGCGAACAATTTCCTGCCATTACTTCTTCAAAAGCAAACAATTCGCGATGCTGGGCATACTAGGGAAGCCGACGCCCGATGTTGTGCTATAGACTGAAAGTGGTACTTGCACATAATGTGAGGGCCCCAAACTTGGCGTGTGCAATCGCACAGACCCTGCCAAGACAATGGTGGCGTTACTTTGGAAAATCATGACATTCGCAGTCCTGGGCTAACTACAGAGCCGGCCACGCCCTGCTATCTGCTAAACCGAAACCAGTACTTGCGAATGATTTCCCGGTCCCAAACTTTGCATGTGCACTCGCACGGACCCCGCGAATGCATTGCTGGCATTAGTTTGCAAAATCATGACATTGACAAACCTGGGCTAACTAGAGAGGTGGCCACGCCCTGCTATCTGCTAAACCCAAAGTACTACTTGCGAATGATTTCCAGGTCCCAAAGTTGGCGTGTGCACTCACAGGGACCCTGCCAATACACTTGTAACGTTAGTTTGTAAAATCATACAATTGGCAAACCTGGGCTAACTAGAGGCGTGGCACGCTCCGCTATCTGCTAAACCTAAAGCACTAGTTGCACATAATTTGGAGGCTGCAAACTCTGCATGTGCACTGGGACCGACCCCGGAAATGCAGCGGTGGCGTTAATTTAGAAAATCGCAAAATTCACAAAGCTGGGCTAACTAGAGAGCCGGCCACGCCCTGTTTCTTTCTAAGCTGAAAATCATAGTTACACTAAATGTTCAGGTGCCAAAGTTTGCATGTGCAGTCGTACCGTCCCTGCAAATACAGCGGTGGCATTAGTTTGGAAAACTACAAAATTGCCAACCCTGGGCTAACTAGGGAGCCGGCCACGCCCATTCTCTTCCTAGGCTGGAAAGACCACTTACACGCGATTTGAGGGCCCCAAACTTGGCGTCTACACTCGCAGCGACCATGCGAAGACATTCGTGCCATTACTTTTGCAAAACCATGAAATTTAAATTTTTGGTCAAAAAATCGACAAAATCTCCAAGCTGGGAGTGGGGAAAAGACGGTTTCCGGTACTAGTAAGAGGGTACGCGTTGGGAAAGATCGAAGGAAGGAGCAATGGAGCTGTATGGGCGGGGCCCATTACAGTAAGCCCTGCTCTGTAAGTGTTCCCGGGTACGAAATGATGGCATTTTGAGGGCAAAGAAGCCAAGTTGACCAAACTTGCTCGGTTGGTAGCGTAGCAAGAAAATGAGCGAACTTGCAGCTACTTCTCTCCAGTTAGACAACAAGACAAGGGATGCATGTTGTATGTGATGGCCTTTGGCCAAGAATAGAGGCTTAGATTGGGAAAAAAATCATTGTTGCCTGATGTATCTTCTTGCCATTCCCTGGACTTGACGGTCCGAGTGGTATGTGTTAGGGTTACTGGGGTCAAGCAGTGCAAAGACGCGGCAAAGATAGAAGGGTTTTCCGTCCGTCGCACGGGTCGAACGCTGTGGGCGCGTGACCTGGATGGTTGGAGATTGGCAGTGTGTGGTGTGTGCCTGTGCCTGGCCTGCCATGGAGCATGGAGGGGGAAGGGCAGCAGCCAAAGCAAGGGGGAAAGAGGAGACAGACCCCGTGGAGGGAGCTTGACTCTAGTCTGACATGGACACCTAGGGTGACACGCGCGCGCGAGAGAGAGAGGTGTAGAATGAATGAGTGGGAGCAAGCAGGGTCCTCCTGCGCGCCAAGGTGCCACGTTGCCTCGGGGCGGGGGTGACGGTCTTGCGAGGGCGCTACCGATGGCAGGCAGGCAGGCAGGCAGGCAG
>CAXHUQ010001442.1:0-32032 GCA_964020085.1 Micromussa lordhowensis | reverse complement strand
TGTATTAATTCTCAGTAGGTCAATGTGTCCATGTCTAGCAGCCAGCAACAAGGGAGTCAGTGAATGTACATATTGAATTTTCATTATTTGATACTGATAGATCAAAAGTACTGCACAGGGTTTTTTTTAGTTACCCACTGGTATTAACCATTAACTCTCCCCCACTGTACAGTGAGACCTGTTGCTGTGACATCTAGGCCTCGTTTGTGAAAAAAAAAATATTTAATTTGAACATTAATATTAGTACATGCTTGCATTCCCTTAATTGGATAGGAGATTACAATGAAAGAGTAGGTACATTGGAATGCTGGAGTGAACTACTAAGTAAACCTCGTGTCACACCTCCTCTGTGTATGCACCATGTCAGGTGGTAAAGTGCAATGTGTGGTGTGATGACAGTTCATGCAAGTATAATGTTATTGCCGAGCGCCTTAGCGCGAGGCATTGTAATCGCGTAGTACTGGGTGACCAATGTTCCTTCGACGCATGTGTAGTACAAAAAGGGGTGGTCACTGATTAAAAGAACTACATTCCATTCTACATTGACAACAGATCTAAAATGAGCTACTGTAAAACAGAGTACCTGACAACTTGAACTTTGTGGACATTGAAAAATTACAACACAATGATGCTGAAAACAAAGCACCAGCTACAACAATGGATACAGATTTAACTCTCACAACAAACAACATAATTTACTGCATGCATGTGCATCACAACTTTTGGGACCACTCTGCTAATTAAGGCGCAAGGCACTTCCTGCACTTCGTGTACATCCTAGTGTAGTATGGTGGTGTGCTTGTACTCCATTGCCTAGCAACCAAAATTAATTAATTTTTGATGAGCAGATATCTATGCACTGGAGGGGTGGTGGTGTCATTAGGGTAGGGCAATGAGCAATGGAGTATAAAACAGTTATACCACCTGACACTCGATGCGTACCCCCATGTCAGGTGGTATAACTATTAAGTGCATACGTGTTTGCGTGGTGTGTGTGTGCATGCGTGTGTACTGTGTGTGTGTGTATGTTCAGTGACTGACTACCGTTGTTGTAGGGTCTCCTTTGGTTCAGTTTTAAGGGTGCAGACTTCTTAAAAATGCTATTACCCTACAAGTGTCTGACCTCATCCATACAGATGTCCACTCTCACTGACCATAGAGACAGCTGTCTGTGTGGAGGGTGCCATTATCTGAGCTGGTGGTCCTCACAAGGAAGCCATTGTGTCTTTGGAGTGGCCCATGAGATACAGAACACTCACAAGTCAATCCATACCACTATGATAGTGGTCACTGGTCACCATAGCAACATCTGTACATAACCTGGTCTGTGTTCATGCTTCACTTGTGTACATGTGTGTATTCATCAGTTCATTTGTGTGTGTATCTGGTTTCTCTGGCTGAATTGCAATTATTGTGAGTGCATGTTTACCTGCAAAATTTCTTGAGAGCTTGAGAGGGAATAAACTGAAGCAGGCCCAGTCATTGTTTGTTACTCCCAGTTTGTTTTTGTGAGAAGTTAAACGTACCACCTGTTCAACCATTTCGTGAGATCGATTAGACCAGACGGTACCAAACATCTGTGTGTACTGTACATATATTATGATTGTGCCAATTGTTAATTTGTACTAAGCTTCCAGTGACATTGTGTGAGAGATCTGATAATCGTGATTGGCTAGTAGTGGGTAATCCACTTAAGAACCTATTGTACTCTTGTAGTGTCCCCTGAGGTCCATAGCAATGTGTGCCATCAAATAACAAGTGACCCTAAAGAAAACAAAGATGATTTTGGTAAGAGGTTGTTATGTATAGGATACTATTAAATTTTATAAGTGATTTGTACTTACTTTTAATTTGGGTTAACAGTTCAGGGCATAGCTGCTTGTTGTACACATCAATCTGAAGGTTGATGTAGTGTAGAGTCTGGGATTGTGTGTGGTTCATCTAAAGTCCTGAATGCTAGTGTGTGCATGACATGTGACGAACCAGAGTTACTGAATGTCTGGTTGTATAAATTTCTTGTGTGTGTTGTAACTCTTTACCAACTCTTTACCCATTCAACCCACTGTACAGTGTGACCTGTTGTTGGGAAGTGACATGGACAGACTGGACATCAGCTGCCGTCCCACTTGTCAGACTCTCTGGGAACACATTCTGACACAGTGAGTGTAACATCTATATAAACCTCTATGTTTGGGTGAATGTATTATCCACTGTGCGTACTTGTTCACTATGTCATTGAGTACAGGAGTAGCAATATCAGCCTAGTGGTTAAATCTCGTATTATCCTTGGTATTCTTTGGCTGCCTATAGTCTCTGACATGCAATCCAATAGAGGCTGTTGTCACTGAGCCTAAACTATCATAAAAGTAATGATTGTCACTAATTATTTTGGTAGGCATTTGTGCTTTAGCTGTTTTGCAAGGGACTGTGAACACTTTTTTGGTGCATTGGTGTTGAGTTTGAATTGACACATGTCACTTTGTAAAAGTTGCTTCTTTTTATTCACAGTGATTCATTGCTATCTATAGGAAATGATCCTCAAGCTGATGTCACAGTGTCGTCACTAGTTGTGTGTTGGCAGAGGAAGTGATGAGAGTGGGGCCGTCCAAGTGTTTATTAGTGGACACAATAGTGTGTGTTATACAGCAGATCAGATCTCATACATGCAGTGTGTATAAAGTGTTGTTTTTGTCGAGGCCATAGGAATAACACAGGAAGTGTGTGTGTTTGTGGTAATGATTGGAGTGCTTTAATCTCATGCAATACACATCTCCTTATGCGCATGCTGGCAAGTTTAAAAATCAGTATAGAGAAATTTCTGCCAAGCTATGGTAGAGACCAGTTGTTAAAGTTCAAGTTTAAGTTTCTATCCTACCACTAGCACAGGCAGATACTTATCAGCACTAGCTTTAACATAGAATGTAGAGCAAGAAAGAGAGAGTGGTCTCTTGGAATATATGGACCGTGACAGGTATGAGGCTGAGCAGTTAACAATTTCCTTGAGCTTTAGTATATTATGTACAGAACTATAACTGTAAGACTTAGTATAATAATCCCTTAGTGCTGTAGAATATAAAATGCTACAACTTAATGCCAATTGCAAGGTAGTCTATATATATGTAGCTAGACAGATTGGTTCAGAAGTTACATAATTGGAAGGTTCACTATCAGTGTTGGGCACTGTTTGCAAAGCGCATAAATAAATTAATATTGATGCTTTACTACCACTTTGACTAAGTACATCACTTATTTTACCACAACACCTAATTAAGTAATAATTAATATACTGTAATTCCAAGAAGTCATACACCAATTATTACTTAGACATGTTCATAACCCACCCTTAATTAATTAATACACCATTAATTATCATGCTTATCATCAGTTCTTCTCTCCCCGTAGTGATGACCTTGCTGAACAACTCTGGCAGGCCAGCTATAATGGTCGTCACAGTGAAGTATTGGACCTACTCCAGAGAGGTGCTCCACCAGACTGTGACTATTACAATAAAAAGCCTGAGGGAATGTCTCCACTGTATGCAGCCTGCTGCAGAATCATTCCCTCTCAGCTGAATACCTCCTCAAATGGGGAGCAAGGGTCAGCATTACCAATGACTGCGGATCAACTCCACTGATCACTGCTTGTTGCTGGTACAACACTGACTGTGTGAAGCTACTGTTAGATCATCACTCTCCCACAGTGAGTCTGTGTGTGTTTGTAGCTACTGGTAGTTATGTTCAGTGACTGTACAGCCTCCTAGCCACTACTGTAGCTCTGGAGAAGTCAATCTTTATGCCAGGTAATTAAGGCTTGTCTTGAAACAAGGTAGAGCCCATTAATAATGTAGAGTCAGAGATACTTGGTTTGTAAGACTTTGTGTAGGTGGCATAATTATACCATATAGTCACTGGCTCTAGTGTTTGGAATGATTGTTTGACCTTAATTTGATTCAGCATATTAAATAATTGTTTGTGGGCTGAGCTCTGACTACAACTCAAGTGTACTAGCTGTATTGACTGACTAGCTAGTGTCAGTATACGAGTGACCTGACCAGCTCTAGCTGCTCCTGTCCAACCATCCATGCAGATATCAAGAACATGTATGGTAACACAGCAGTGGACAGGGCCAGACAGTATGGGTACAGTGACATTGTGGAGCTCATCACTAATTTCAATCCTCCCCTAGAGGTGAGTTGCACATAATAGTCATGTCAGATTTGGACTGATTGCAAGCATGAGGCTCAGAGCCTAGATAATGTTGTGCTAGGTGGTGGGGGAGGTGAGCCAAATTATGTTATGTGACTGTAATTAAAGAAACACAAAGATGTATTAGTATGGCTTCTATTAAAGTGGGAGAAAGAGAATTCTGAACAATTGACTATGCCTCTGCATGTAAATGGCTTAGCTATGTTTCCTGTGATTTGATACCCCAATCCTTTGAGCTATTCACAGGCCATTGCCTATTACGTTGCAGTGGTAGTTATGGCTGCAGAGAATGTAGTATGATGTTCAATACAGTATTTGTGTGTTGTGGTGTACAGAAAGTCAGTAATAATGTGTTCTGTGTGTGTAGATCCTCTGTCCTCTTATCCGACTGCTAAACTGCTGAGTCAGCTGAAAGTTGACCAGTGGCTCAAGCTCGGACATCACCTCAACCTAACTGATGAGGAATTGGAGAGCTTAAAAAAGAGTCCACACCCAACGGCAGCAACTCTGCTAGCTGCCAAAGTCAAGAACATCAACATAAAGTGGAAAGATGTAGTGGAGAGTTTACTACATATTGGGGAGTACAAGCTAGCTGAGACTGTGTGCAGTCAACAAGGTTTGTCATTATCTTCCTCTCCCTTGTCAGTGCAATCCTTTACAAACCTTTTTCTGTTGTACTGTACTAGTGGTTACCCTTGTTGTGCAGCCACAAGTTGTCAGGGGTTAATTGTGATCAGGCTTAGCCTCGAGACCAGGCCGCGGGGAGGGGAAAAGCGGCCTGGGATACTGTTTGCGCTCGCAAGTTTTTCTAATCTTCGCGAAAGAACTTTAGATAAGCTAGCTTGAGCCATAGATAAAGGGAAGAGCACAGAGAGCTTCTTTCTACTGTACAAGCACACTGACTCAACCGTACGAGACGTCCAAGCCGTCTATTAGCTAAGTCTTAGTCTAGTCATTACCGCTTAAATTATAAACGTTCGACTCTACAAGGCTTTTCCAGAGCTTTCTCCGCTGGTAGCCTCACGACAACTGTTCCCATTGCTGCTGGATACTTCTTGCTACAGATGAATCCTTCGGTTATGACAGAAAATGCCCAGAAGCTAGGTGCAAGCTTTATAGCATGGCTACTAGCTTTCTTGAACTTGAAACTGTACTCAAGGTCAAAGTTCACATAGAACAATGGTCCTCAAACATGCGCTAACAAGTGTAACGGTAGTATACTGAAAGTATCCGATTACCACTTTTTCTGGTAATGCTGATTCAGCAGAGAAACAGTATTCCCCAGGCCGCTTTTTCCCCCTCCCCGCAGCCTGGTCTCGAGGCTAGATCAGGCTATACGTACTTCTCTTGAATCTATTAGATTAGAGCCCTGTATTGAACATATTGTGGTTATGATAAAATTCTTTGCGATATTGTCTTAACTTTAGCTATGGTACAGCAAGGCTGTACGTACAGGAACTATTTAATTTTTGTTCACATCTTGATAGCAGTATTCATGTCTTACTCTATCACTGCTAATTACTGGCAATGCACAGGAGTGGAGAAAGGTCACGGACAAGTGTCCTTACCAGTAGCAGCTGGTCTGGGTTGGCAGGAAGAAATTGAACTGAGGGGAAATTGTAAGTCCAAACAGACAATTCGAGCTAACTTAATCACTTCTCAAAATTGATAGTGTAGCTAAGCTATAGTTATTTTCCAAAATGAAGTTAGTAAGAGCATTGCTAGCACAGCTTAACTTGTGGGCTATCAATAACAATTGTACTGTACATTTTTGACTGATACCTTGTCTAATGACCTACTCACTCCAATACCACTATCAGCCACAATGGGCAGCAGCTTCCGACTTGAGTCCCTCAGCCTGGCTAGCGCTAATGGACACCTGGAGATTGTCAAGTATCTGATTTTTAAACAAGATCAGCTCTGTTTCAGGTGGGTGGACCTTACAATGTACCCACAGCTATTTTCAACTAGTCTCTCAGCCATTGGTAATTAGAAACCCCATGCAATTTTTCTGTCATTTAAAAATGAACTCACTTTACTAATTGGCTGTTTATTACTAGTTTAGTACGTACACCAAAGGCCATCACTGTTACAAGTACATCCTACACATTCAGGTACTGTTGACAAAATGGGTGACACTCCACTTTCTTTAGCAAGTGCTAACGGTCACCTGGACACTGTCAAGTATCTTGTAGAAGTTCATCACTGTGATCTTAGACGTGAGTTCTAGCTACACATGTAATATTCTTTTTCCAAATCAGCCTACTGGACTATATTATAGTGCTAGTTTCCACAATACATCAGTCAAAGCTTGTCAGCTTTTCAACTCCTGCACTTGTGCCTGAACCCTGTAGTATGGAATGTAAACACACCCACTGTGTGTCTGCAGTATACTCCCCGTATGTACTGGTCTGTCAGACCCTGCACCACTCACCACAACTAGCAAGAATGTTGACCATTCCTTGTTGTAGATCAAGCAATAATTAGCCTATTCTAAATTTCTGTGTGGTTGCAATTCTAAAATTTTGAACAGCTGTTAGTGCTTCCACTAGCTCTTAGTTGAAGATTATACAATTATAATAATTATATGACAGCCTATCAATGTTTTGCCAGGTATAAAATAGAGATGTGATGACTGTGCTTTTAAAATAATCACAATTTCAGATACTTTACTTGAAGCTGTTAAGCATGACAGAGTATCAGTGGTGCAATTTCTTCTTGATGAGGCACACACAAATCCAAATGTGACAGACAAGCAAGGGAGAGTACCTC
The DNA here is from genome assembly GCA_964020085.1 of Micromussa lordhowensis. Lineage (NCBI taxonomy): Eukaryota > Metazoa > Cnidaria > Anthozoa > Scleractinia > Lobophylliidae > Micromussa > Micromussa lordhowensis. Next base: position 25,055 of record CAXHUQ010001442.1, on the reverse strand, counting down.
TCGATTTTGCCAATGATGCTAACATCACAATACTCCTTCTCAAACACGGTGCTAAGACCGAGAATGTGTACAAGTCACATAGCAAGGTTATTGGAAAGCTCTCCTCCGAACGACCACCTGACAAACCCACTGTCAATCTTTATTACAGGAGATGGTGGAGTGGGAAAAAGCACTATGCTTAAATCCATGCTAAGTTCAAAGGGGTTCCGAGCTATCTTCGTCAAAGCTAAACCTGTCACTGGTGTCGATGAGAAAACAGTGGGAATCATACCTCACGAGATTGTGACGAAAGAGTTTGGGAGAGTAACTTGCTACGATTTTGCTGGCCAACAAGAGTTCTATGCAAGCCATTGTGCTGTTCTCAAGAATGCAGTGCAAACATCACCCCCATTATCATCTACCTTGCCCATCTACAAAACAGCGAGCAAAAGATTGCTGATTCAACTGCCTGGTGGATGACCCTCGTTCAAAACCAGTGCACCAACCTAACAGGCAAAGCTCACGTGATTGTTGTTGGAAGCCATGCAGACAAGGTGAAAGAGAGTGGTGAAAATCCACGAGACAAAGAAAGCATGTTTGCTCCCATTATTAAGAAGTTCACCAGGTTAGAGTTCATCGCCTTCACTCCAATGGATTGCCGTTTTCCTGATTCTGATCAAAATGAAAGAAGTAAAGAAAATAATACAAAAGAGCTCTGCTATTCTTCGCTCACCTGATACAGTCAGCCTGAATGCTCACACCTTCTATATTTATCTTCTCGACAGCTTCAAAGATGATCCTGCAGTCTCCTTGAGAAAGGTTCAGCAAAGAATCCACAGTGACCTCGATCAGACACAGTCCAAACGAGCAAAAAATCTTCTCTCATTTATTCCAAGCACCCTCCCTCGTCTTGTAGAGATCTGTGACCAGCTGAACAAGAAGGGGCTCATTCTATATCTTCACAATGAGTCCTCCCCGGAGAAATCTTTCATTGTGTGTGATCGCGTTACATTGCTGTCTAATGTCACTGGCACTGTTTTTGCTCCAGAAGGTTTTCGCCAACATTGCAGTCTAGCCACTAGTACTGGAGTAGTTCCGTTGTCCAAGGTTTGCCGAGCAGTTTAAAGATTACGATATTCAAATGCTACTGGCATTCATGACCCACTTGGAATTCTGCTTTGAAATTGGTGACAAGGAGGTATTGGTGCAAATTATTAAAATGGCAAATGAGAGTTCTGACGATTCTTTCCCACCCGATGCTGATGGTCGTTATCTGTTCTTCCCAGGTCTGATTCGAATCAATACCCCAGAGAGAGTATGGGAAGAGGCTCACGGTGATTAGCTTACCACTTTGGCTGGATTCTACAATGCTCACAGGATATCGAGTTCTTCGACCCTCGCTGCTTACAAGTGCTGATCTTGAGGATTGTGTTGCATTCGGTCTTGCTCCTGCTGCCAGGATACAACAAGATATCCCCTCACTCCAGCGATTCTGCTCTGTGTGGAAGAAATGGTGTAAGTTGGTGCAACAAAGATGGCGTCACATCTCACCTTGAGCTCTCTGATAATGAAAATCTTTGCTCTCAAAGTTCGCTGTCGAGAATTGAATCCTGAATGCCTTGCTATTCGCTCAAAACTAATCACGAAGGTTCTTCAGACAGTAAAAGACTTTTGTCCGAACATTATGACCACAGAATCAATCATCGATCCTCAGCAAGTTGTCAAGCATCATTGAAACCTTCCTCTGAGCTCACTCTTTGCAGTATATCTAACACAGCATTAGCTATTATTCTAGCAAAAAGGATGTCATGTCTGAGTATCAATCTCTCCCCTTAAAGCACCTTCTTAAGTTCGAGCCTTACTTCCACCTAGACCAGGACACACTACATTGTATCCACAGTGAGAAGAATGTCATGAAGGATGAGAAAATTTCGAATGCTTTTATATCTCATTTCGCTAGTCAGATTAGATCCGCTGAAGACATTGACATGTACACAGCAATTCTTCGACCTCGTAGCACTCCTAGTTACAATATCATCTAGTCCTGAACAGAGCTGATCCAGGCTCTTGAGAGTTGGAGGAATGAGACTGAGGGAACTTACAGCTGTCTGAGGGAGACTCTCAACAAATACAGCATCTTCACTGGGAGAAAACCCTCTGGTGAGAATTGAATAAACAACTAGCATAGCAAACACTTCTTAGCTAAAATTTAATGAATTAGTGCTACTCTATGCCTGTCATCTGTGAATAAGTGTGACTGTTTTTCATAGGAGCTGGCTGGTGTTACTGATAGTGAAATTGATCCTTCCATAATTCCCTGAGACTCCACCAGAGGACTTCCAGAAACCAAACAGGTACCAAAAGATTGTGAACAAATTTTACACAATATAATATGTGGCTATGTTATAGTATTATAGCAATAACAAATTCTATAGTCACACTTTACAGTTACACGTGCAGATCCTGACCATCTCCCGCTGGATAAGGTGAAGAGGCCATAGAAGATATCTGCTCTGACTGGTACAGTCTGGCTATACAACTGGACATCAGTTACAAACAAGGAAGGTAGGTGATATATCAGTGTGTGAGTGCTGATTGTCATTAATATCATCTTCTCAGGCTATTGAGAAGGACCACTCTTCTGTTGAGGGCAGGTTTGAAGCCATGCTGAGATACTGGGTAAAGAGATCATCACCTCTCCCCCTCCTGGGGAACTCTGATCAGAGCACTCCAGTCACCAGTCATAGATCGTGGAGATATCGCTAGGAAGATTGAGACGATTATGCCAGTAAGAACTGTACTGTAATTGATATTAATTTTTCCAAAAGTTAAATTCATATTAGCTAAATTGTATGATTAATCCTAAATTCTATGATTATTCTAATAAGGAATTAATTGTTGAGCCACAAAGTGATCAGAGAGTCGAGTCCAACACCGTTGAAATGTCTGAGTCAAAAGGTGAACAAACAACTCTTGATCCACTAATTATTATGGTTGATGGACTACATAACATGCATGACGTGTTGGTGTTTAAATCACATCCTTTTCCATGTGCATTGTTGATCACAGGTCCACTCAGTATGGACAAGCACTTAAAGATCGTGAGAGAAGCAACCTGGGAGATAAGAGCCAAGTGGTATGATCTAGGTACAGAGCTAGAGATCAAGGATGGAACTCTACAAGTAAGTTTTGTACACATGTATGTACAGTATAAAAACAGTTGATCTATACTTATTTTGATGTAGACTATCAATGATAATAATCTGCATTCAAGAAACTTTGTGAACATCTGCTTCACGGCCTTACTGGAGACTTGGCTGACCCAGACTCCTCCCCCAACAGTGAACTCACTAATAGAAGCACTCAAGTCCCCTATCATTGACCGTGGAGTCATTGCTGGGAACATTGAGGACATGCTAAGAATACCTGACTCTTAACTACTGCGCTCACTATTTCCATCAAATTCTCATGCCCAAGACCTGTACACTCATATCATGAAGATGATTGTGCTCTCATTGATTTTTAATAGCTATATATACTAATTAAGTTCCAAAAATTCAAATTTATTACATATACTTGTAGCATGCATGATTCACTATTTCACTCTTAATTATGAGAAAGTTGTTAGTAGCTAATAACATGATTATGTTGACATGTAATACAGGGCCAATATAATACGCATGCACAACCTGCTTAACACGTAGCTCTGAAGCCATACAGGACCATATTATGTGTGGCAAAATGTACAGTACAGTATCGAGACACACACAAGTACAACTACCCACATTACATTTGTTTCACAGTTGAATGCAGACTGGTAGCCATTGACATCCCTTTGTAAGTTGTAAGGCAATTAGTTTCACGTCAACAAAGAAGATAATCATATACACTGGTGTTACACAGATAAAGCCATAAAAATACATAAACAAAACAATAGAGTCAAAAAAAACTCGAAACCTGTCCAATATTAAAAGGTAAGAAAACATTTTTGTGTGCAGAATAAGGACATCTGCACTCATCCAATGTAATGGTAAGCAACTGAGGTGATTATCATAATAAATAGATATGTACACTGTGGTGGAGGAGGAAAACAGATTCACACAACACTGAACTAGAAGACAAATGCATCACATGATTACCATGTGACACCAGGTAGGTAGGTAGGTCAAAGCAAGATTTAGAGACCACTTGCGATCAAGAAAAATAAAATGCTTCACAAAACGAAACAGACAGACATCATTCTCTGTGCACTTTTGTGCTTCATGTCTAATGGTGTTCTCGTCTTATCACTCTCTCCAGATCGCCACTCAGCCAAGTGTATTCTGGCAGGGGAGGAACCTTATCCAAAAAACTGCAGCACCTCAGCTTGTGGAGAGTGGTTCTGAATAGCTTAAACTGGTTACTGTATTTGTCTTATCTGTCTCATAACAAAATGAAAAAGGGTAGTCACAATAAAAAGTAACAAAAGCCTGTTATTGTGTTCTTACACGCATGCACACACACACACACACACACACACACACACACACACACACACACACACACACATACACACACACACACACACACACCACACACACACACACACACACACACACACACACACACACACACACACACACACACACACACACACACACACACGCACACACACCTCACACAATCTTCATTAGTCTCATCCTAAGCAGTTTCGAGGTGACCCCTAGATCGTCACTGAGCACCTGTTCATCACACTCTGCAGTATATCTCCATTTACTTGCTCCAGTTTGAACTTCTCAGCGTACTGCCTCATCCCCATCACATCAAGGAGATCCAACACCTGCACAATCAACAATGCACTCACATTCACAATACCTCTACTCACAGTGGCTGGTATCCCAGGACCTCCAGTGGGTATAAGCATTAAAGCTACAAGCTTGAATTGCAACGAAGTGATTATTGTACATGGTGTACATGATGTAAAAAACCACGTACAGTGTATCTGTCTCCCTGAACAATGCTTGCACAAGGTTCAATACATATGTGTGCAAGGACCCACAAACCACAAACACACACAAACACTAATAAATTTGGCCAGCAAAGATCATCTAATTACTGACCAGAAGTACAGTACAGAATTAGAAGCTCTTTAAGAGAACATGCGGCAACAGAATCTCTCTGTTAAGTGAACCTATGGTCACAAGAGGACACTACTTAGCCTCCAATTATACCCGCGGCCTAGTTTGAGGGTAGATACCACAAATCGAGAACAACACATGCACAGGGGTGTAGCATGTTCTACAAGCCTTGCACTCAGATGTACATACATGCACAAATCATGCAATCTCCCAAACACTATCAGGAATGGTCTGACAGTATCAGGCAAATCTGCTAGTAGGTTGTCTGTGACGGGTTACTCTCAAAATCTCCTGACCTTGTGGAGCCACCTGCTTGAGTAATTCTATGAATAGTCTATCAACACATCACTGGAGTGTTTCACACATGAATAATGTCACAATCAATCACAAGATACATGGTATGCTGTAACCATGGTATTGAAAACACCATTAGAAGCAAAAGGATCAGTCTACATCCCAACCACTACAATACCTTGTGACAAGAAATAAGTACATACTGCCACACCCCCAAATATCCACCCACTCCTCACTGCCCACAGACCCCCACCCATCCATACCACTAACACATACCTGTTGATGATTCATCTCTCTCAGGAACTTGTCATTGGACTGCTGCAGTCTGCTGTTGGACTGATTGCACAACTTCGTCTCCTGGTCACCAACGATATGATACACACCAGGTTCCTCCAGGGGGGTGGGTGAACGGAAACGATCACGAACATCCCTCTGTGACAGTATGAAGCAGTGATAAAAAATTGGCCCAATACTTTACATGACAAAGGAGATATGTAAAGAATTAACCGGGGCACAAATTTTTAAGCCGTTGTAACATGCTAGCTGGTATTGTACATGTACATGTATATATGTAGCTCATTGACCAATCAAATTGCAGCAACATACTGGGTAGGGGGGGGCGAGTGGTCAATTGTCCAGTGAGGAGGGACTCTCAGAGAGACTACTGCACTCACTCACATCACGGTTTCTATGGTAACAGACACATAATGTTGTACATTGTAATATGCACAAACACGCAAGAAAAGCCGAGTGCTGTATTTTGGCTAAATTCATTTAAAGGGTAATTCAATTTTGTTGCTGTACAATATCCACATTTTAGCTGATATGCAAATATTGTAATTTTGCTCTTATAAACACAAGAGTGAATTAGTGTGATAACGTAGTTGTGAAAGTGCTTATGGCTTCAACAATAAGATTGATACATACATAAGTTTTGGGAAAATTAAAAAAGAACTACTGCACATGTTACAGTGCTGGACAGAATACACCTATTAACACTGGGCAACGAAAACTTTCCAATGCAAAAAACATTTCCTAGTATTTAGAAGCATCCATGAGAGGTTCAGAGCTAACAAATTACCACAGATTGGATGAACGATCAACCCTCACCTGCCAACTGAGTTAATCATCCTAAGCTGAGCTTGGAGAGAGTCACATCGTTGTGTGAGATGTTCATTTTTGGACTTCAGTTGAGTCATTTCCTCCATCATTATGTGCACATTTGATTCCACATTACAAGGTTGCTGTTCTAGGAGAGCTAGATAACGTTGGGTTAGGTTAGTGTCGTCTGATTGATATTCCACAGTGCTGTTATCATCCTGTGTGTGTGGGTGGTGTGTGTGTGTGTGTGTGTGTGTGTGCTTTGTCTGATAGATCCTCACAGAGTAGGGATCAAACGTGTCATACATGTTCATGGATGCACAGACTATGTTATTGAGTATCAGCAGGTCTTGACTAGTATGGGGGTCCACATCAAAGGTCAAGGTGCACTTGGGAGCAGTATGCAGACTCTATTATAAAAAGCAAATGATTCACTTTCAATATTGGGTGAGGAGGTCAAAGGTCATAAAGGTATAAAGACGGAGACATGCTTTCAAAATACATTCCAACTTAATTACAGGTGTGGGGTGTGTGTTGGTGTATGACGTACGCAGTGTCCGCTTTCAGTCGGTCTACTCATGGTCCTCTAGTGCTAGAGCCTCAACCTCTATGTCAAGGTCAAAGGGCATCTCGGCCACTTCTTGCTCATCATTGCAGTCATCTGAATCGTCCGAGTAGCTGTGAGGGTGTAAAGTGTAGGTGGTAACTTAGTGAGGGTGTGTGTGTGTTTGATATTGGAACTTAAAATGATTGTAAAGATTGAAACTGAAAAGTAAGGTTGGGAACTGTGTGTCCACCATGTAGGGGGGGTAACCACCTCAGCCTAAAATGCCCAAACTCCTAAAATGGTAGCTGCAAGATAAATTGGCTAATTACAAATGATTTATCAGCTGGTCATTAGGAGAGTACCCAATCCAGTCATGGCAAGACCCAGGGGTTTTAGTGCCTTTAAACTTCTCGACCCATGGATTCACTATGGAAAGGGCGGCACCACTCCCTTCTAGAAAGGGAGCCCAGTAATTTGTTTAACCATACACTTTTTCAGATTACTGTTATTTTAAATAGAACTATAGCAAACCTTAGTTTCTTTATTCTTACTAAATTAGTCTTGACCTTGACCTTTGAGAGCGTGAACTAATTTGAGCAGGTAGGGGGTCTACTCTTGTGGTTGATGTTGTCTAGACCTTTAAATGTTGTAGTGAGTGAGGTTTTGACCTTGTCAGCTGTTATGTGCTTGTAGGCTTTGTGATATTTGCGTGTGTGTGTGTGTGTGTGTGTGTGTACCTAAAGTCATTAACTCCAGTGGTAGTCTTGTACAACTGACACTGTATCTCATACAGTCGACTGGTCGGCTTTGTCTGATAGATCCTCACAGAGTAGGTATCAAACATGTCATACATGTTCCTGGATACACAGACATACACACTATGTTATTGAGTCATGAACGGACAAAGTACTCACATACAACCATTGACTGTGCATGGGAGAGAAATGACTGAACTACAGTACTTGTATTAATTAATACAGTGGGACCTCCGATACTGTACCAAACATTTGACATGTCTGTGGTTGTACATAATATTTTAAATTACCACTCCAAGTTTGTAATAATCTGCTACTATAGCTGAGGAGATCTAGACTTACAAGCCAATGTTTGATGAGTCATCTTGCTCCTGAACAGCCTTCACTAAATCATGTACATCTGATCCCGACTCACCAGCGTCTTATTTTGGTTAACCGTGAGCAAACGCTCTTAATTAGAGCTGTCATTGTATGTGTTCAAGGGGTCAAAGGTTGTGCAAGCTTTCAGCCCCACCCACAATCATCATCACGTGCATACACATGTACAGTACTTTGCTTTTGACAGTGAATCCTCATTCTCTTGAACAGAAGCTAGTTGGCTAGCCTATCTACCCTGCCTGGTCATCTCACAGACGGTAGCGTTACTGCCCATCTCTCCTCTGATTGTCTCTCATTGCGTTATGTGTCTATCTGAAAAGTGAATTCACTGCTTGCCTTTTCCACAGTCACTTTTGAGGAGAGAGGAAATTATTAGTGAGTGTGACAAGTTTTGTGGCCACTGTGTGTCTCTTAAACTGTGTGGCACATGTAGACCATATTATGTCCTGATTCACTGACGGTAAAGAGCCTAGGGCCGCTCCTCTCCTATACCAGCTGTGGTTCATCCCTGTCAGTCATGGCTTGTCTCTCCTCTTTTCCCCTCGGGCACTCCATTAATGGTCAATAGTGGTGCTTGTTGTACTGACTAGCTCTAAGCTGATGACAGCCTAGTACCTCCACTCTCCCGTCTGGAGGAGAGATTATTCAGTGAGTGAAGTGTTCTAATAAGATTAACATAGGAGGGTAATGTACAGGCTAGACTAGTCAAAAATGTAGCCTAGTTGATGTAAACTCTTTAGCCAACAAGTACCTCAGCACTTCGTTTATTAGCATAATTAGAGGGGCTTGTCCAAACTGCTCTGGAAAAATTAGCATCATTATTAACATTTTATCTCCCCTCTTAGCGTCACTGAGTTTGGCAAGTCTTTGAATGACATTGCGTTATGGCCTGTGACCCCTCCCCCCCTTACATCTCAATGACGCTAATTTTTCCAAAAATAGTTTGGACAGGCCCCCTAGGTTAAAGAGTAACTCACAGATCTAGACTAGTCTAGACTTGTACAGGTGAACACTGAAGTGCACACCGCACCACACGCAGGCAGACACGTCATGACCAGAGGTTTAATTTAGCCAATATGTTGAGTGCTCTTGAAATGTGTGGACCAGCTTGTCTAATGATCACTTGTGTTGTGTACACTGTACTGTTGGTAGTGTGTGTCAGTGGATGCTTGTATCTGTCCGAGCATTTTAACGAGGAGGTACGAGTGACCCCTCTCGTTATCATCCAGTCTTTGTTTGTTTCCTCCCTCATTAGATTCTGTTGGACCCTTTAGCTCAGAGGGTTTAGGGAACGTGACACACCCCCTTATCCTGCCACGCCCACTTCAAGATGCTGTACAATGTCTCTCTCACCGCTGACAATTCAAGGTGTACTGATTCGGTCTCTGGTGACTACATTTACATGCTCAGGTAGGGTAAGGACTGTCCAGATGAGTAGACACAGGGCAATTACAAGCTGATAAATATAATGATATTCATTGATTACGTCATACTAGAGCACATGACTCGGTCATATGATTTTGAGACACACGTGCATAGCAGAGTAGCATGCACGGTACTGGTCAGTGCAAGTGTACAGAGTACGAGTGTACCGAGCTGCGTCAACAAGCTCCACGTTCGACGTTCTAGAAGAACAGAAAATTGGCCTGTAGGGCCGCGAAAGGAAGGAGCGTTTTAAACAATGATGGACACGAAGTGGGCGTCTGCGATCGCTTGTTTTTACTGAAGATGTTCATTCAGGTAACGTACAACGGTCGATCTAGTGTATGATCACAAAATGCTATGGCTGCTATGGCCCATGCAGGTCTTTTAGCTAGCGAATCAGGTGGAGTATACTGCACCGAACGCTGGACTAACGTCTCCTAACCCCTAGCCCTATCCTAACCCTTTATTCTAGCCTTATCTAACCCCTACTGCTAATCATGGTGCCGTATATTCCACTTAACCCAGTTCAGCAAGCAGCTCTCCTGTCTAATTTCTGGTAGAAGTCACAGTGCTGAAATTACCAAAATCCCCCCCCCCTCCCTCTGCCTACCTTACTAGTTATCTTACAAGGCCACCGTTAGCATTCTATCTCCTGATCTCCACTGTGGTTTAAGCTTCTGCTATGAATTTTAATGCAGAACAAATTGCTGTTACTATCACTGAGATGACTGATGTGACAGCTTGCCATGTGGATAGGTTGTCCGTTGTCCATATTTCACGACTCTTGGAAGTTTTTCCTCTCAAGGTCAGTTTTACACTGCGGGATATCTCTATTTAGCTGCAGTCAGCTTTTTTTGCCCTATTACAAACCCCCCACCTTTCACTACAGATATATGTCTTCTGGGTTGGCAGCTATTGCTAATTTGAGTACTAGCTGGGGTGATCAGGGTATCCTCTAGAAATAATTTGTGGGAGCGTGTGGTGATTTTGATCATTAGATTATGTAATAGGAGTATTTTGAATGGAAAGACAGTGTGTGTACATTTGCTGTAGCCTCATTCCCAGGCTTTCCTTTTTCTTGTTATGCTCACAAGACAAGACTTACAGTACACAATTTATTAGGGAGGTAGCTACTAACTTGAAGCTAATCTATAGCTTCATAGCCATTCACTACTTTTGTATCTAGCTAGTGTCAGATCAATTTGGCTAGGCTACTCGATCGATGACTTGTGACTCAAGAGCTGACAGGCCAGGGCAGACCTGATTGATACAATGTGTCTCATCTGTCTGTGCGTCTAAGAGTAAGCTTAGATCTAGCTATATGAGAGCCTTGGTTCTTCACTTGTACTCTTGGATTAATATAGTGGCTATAAACATAGCTCTAGGCTCTAGCTAGCTTCTGCCACAATGCATGATCTCCAGCCATGGCATGGGCCTGTGGTTTCAACGCCCACGCTCAATTTAAACCTTGTGGATCACTTCCCGCACCAGACTTTCCTTTTTCTTTCACACGCGTTTAATCACTCTTTGTTGCCTCCCTAATAAATGTGAGCTTGTCTTGAGCAGTGAGCATAACAAGAAAAAGGAAAGCCTGGGAACAGGCTGCATGCCCAGACACTCAACTATTTGCCACCTAGACAGTAATCTGTAGTGTTGCTGCAAGCTATATATCCTAATTGAATTGTCTTAGCTAAATACTACAATGTTTGGACAAGTGTTTGCCAACTGTAAATATGACCCCCAGAAGTTTGTTCTGTAGGTGATGTGCTTGAATGTTGTTAGTTAAGAAACTGTACAGAATCAATGGGCATTGCATTTGAAGTGTAGGCATTATCTATGTGTGCCAAATGGGATAAAAATCACATTGGGTGTGTTGCATCTCTTTTGTTAGGGTGTGCTGCAGCATTCCTTTATGTATAGCATGTCCTATTTACATATAGCATCTCCGTTCTGTATAGACCATTTTATGTGTAGGGCAAAAAGATCTCAAATCAGCAGAGCAAGCTAGGGTTGCTGGGAATCTAAAAATTGTTCACTCCACTGGCCTTTAGAACGCTTGGTGCATCCAACCACGCAACAACTCGAAGGCATTCTGCACAGCTGAGAAACCCAAGTAATATAGCTTTTTCCCCTATGCATGCAATTGTATCATGTGACGTATACGTATAACCACACCCCAACGTAAAATGGTATATATAGCATGCATGTAGCATCTCCTGTATGTATATAGCATGCATGTAGCATCTCCTGTATGTATATAGCATGCATGTAGCATCTCCTGTATGTATATAGCATGTCATATAGCATCTCCTATTTGTAAATAGCATGTCCAATTTACTTATTGTAAGAAGGGGAATGCAGTTGCCATTTAAACTATAGCCTACCATTGGTCTATGAGCCTATTGTTGTCTGTAAACTGACTGTTGTGGTTTACTCTAAGATAACTACTTGTTAGATGTCACAACTGTATGTGCACTACTGTACAATCTGGAAGCTAGCACCGTGCATTGTGGTGTAGCCACTTACAGGTGTGACCCAACAGTACCCTTAAACATACCTTGCATAGTTTGTACCTGCAAACTATACTGTCCTTAGGGCTCAATCATTCATAACACCTATACATACATGAAGATGACACCTGGTCTGTGCCAGTTGTATAATTGAAATAAACAATGAGTAATTGAGAATGCTACTTTGTTGTTTAAGTAATAGTTTGGTATGAAAGATGGTCATGTTAAGTCAAAGAAAGTTTGGAGATGAAATAAGCTTCTTTAAGTAGTGCAAATTTTCGTTGTGACTCTTATATTCAGGAACATCGTTGTTTGGGAGATAATATTTTGTTCTATAGAATGAATTTTCAAAGTGTTTAAGGGCTTCTTTGGTTTCTAGTATTTTTGTCTTGATTCGAGCTTTAATTACTTGCATTAGTTTCTTGTATGTTGTGTGTGTAGAGTGTGATACTTTGTCTGTTGATACTCGGATGCTATGTCGTAGTTCATCGAGTTCACGGAGTAGTGTGCTGTCACCTATTCCTTGGTACACTGCTGTAGCAAATTTCGTTTTGTAGGTAGGTGTGGCCTCTGTTTGAGATGTTATGTCAACCTCTTCATAGTTCACAACTAGAGTGCTTGACTCAACTTCCTGTTCCGGATGTACTTCCTCATCACTATCACTACCAGCATCACTATCAGCATCGCTACCAGCATCACTACATTCTTTGGTTGTTTCCTCTGCACATGTTGTACTAGAAAAGGTCACTCTTTCTCTAAAGTCCCCCTGGTCATCATACACACATAGTGACTCTGTCGGAAGCTTGACCTTCCTAGCACAAATATCTGTCCACACTGTCTCCTTTGTGTTGAATGTGTCCTCAGCGCTAGTATCTCGAAAATGTGTTAGTGTGGGTCCTTCCTCTCTATGCTTTGTGCTACCGTCAAAAAACTCATATGCACCTTCATCATCCGTCTTTTCCCACCACACTCCAGGTCCTTGTTGCAAGAATGGGCCAATCCTTTTAAGATGGGCCTGCCAGCTGCTGCTTCTTGTGGTAAGGAATGTGCATGAGATCTTGGTGTTTTCCATTTGTTGATTCAACTCATTTGCTGCTTTGGATATTGTGCTGCACATTTGGTGGTAGGTAGTGTATAGTGCTCTGGTTTTCTGCTTGGCCTGTAGTCTGAGCAGTATACTTGGTACTATGGTGTTGGGTTGGCGATTACTAGCTCTGCTAGCAATATCTTTAGCTTGTCCAAATAGTCTTTCCTCGTGTTCTGTGTTTGTTGACTTTAAGTTAATGAGTTGGTATTGAACTGGCGCATGTACACACAGGGAATGCAGGTATATTCCAAACATTTTCCTGTGTGAGACGGTTTTGGGTGAGGACAGCAGTAGTTTGCATAGTTCAAAGTGCAGCCAGGTGGTGTTGAATAGTTTAAGAATCATTCTGGGAGATCGTTTGCATTCATCAGCATACAATATTTGAGACATCTGGGCTGCTGACTCAATAAGTTGTAAAACCATTGATGGTGTCTCCTTTCTTCTTAGAAGGGCAAGTATATGTATTAGTGTTAGCCGGTAGTCCCCTCCCCGTTTTGTCTCTTTGCTATTGAGGTCACATTCAATAATCTCGTTGACTTGGCTTGAGAGTGGTTCTTCCAATATTTTTGGTAGCTCCTGTAGTAGGTTGCTCAGGTGGCCTTTAAGATCGTGTAAAGGCTCACATTCTAAAATTTGATAGTATTGCAAGTTTATATCCTCTAGTTTCTCTGTTGGATTGCCTATCAGTAGTGTAGGAACTCTTTGGACTCCCTTCAGTTCCCTTTTCAATTGTTTAGTGAGTGTTGCCTTTGTTCCAGTGTTCTTGCAGTTTCTTCTCTGTAGCTCTTTTCTAATCCCCTCAGTTGTTAATGTTTCGTATGGCTTGATGTGCCCTGGTTTCTTGCCACATTCTCCTAGAGTATTTGAATAAAATTATTAACTGTGAGATAGAAAAATTCATGCACTCAAGCTAAGGGTGTGTACATTAGCTTACTAGTTTAACAGATTATGACTGAGTACAGAATTTATAGATCACACTTATGTGGTTTTAGCAGGAAGTATACTGTACCTACACATTAAATTTGCTTAAAAGTTTGGCCAAAGGTAAGTGGGTTCTAAGCTTGTTACATCACGATCTGTATGGTATCTATAGCCTTTTACAGTTTATTTACCTTGGATGACCTGTTGTTGCAGATCTTGAAGTGTCTTCGGTTTAGTGGCACAGCAGTGAGCAAAATCATCAAATCTAGATACATGGGTTCCACATGATCCACAAGGGTAGTGACCACCCATCTGTGTGCCTCGCTCAAACTGAGCTGCAGGTTTATCACCCATAAAAAACATTAGCTTGTCTGTTATGGTGATGCCATTACTTGTTTGGATGGGTACACTGAGCTCTTTAATGCAACTTAGCCTTTCAGTAACTAGAGCTGCCTGCTGCTCAACAGAGGATGTTGACATAGCTAGTATGTGTATCTCTGGCTCCTCAACAAGAGCTTGTATTTCAGCCTCGCTACTATTGCTTTCAATTTTGAAGACTGCTGGGTCAAACACCACCTTCATTGTGACTAGCACATAACCACTGCCTAGAATCGTTGAATGGTCGTGCCACATTCCTATGGCACGTGTGCGTTCTGATGACTTAAGAATGTCTCTTAGCTGTTCTGTCTGTTCTGTGTTAGGTGTAATTCTCTTGTTTTGTAAAAGAGCTTTAAGTTCTTCATTTGAAAGCTTTTCTATTTCATCATCTGTGTGTAGGTGCATGAGGTGTTCATGTTTGGCAAGCAGTTTCTTTCTAATGTCCAGCAAGGAAATTTTCCTGCCATATGCTATATATTCTGTCCTCCTTAGTTCCCCAGTTTTTACTGATAGTCTAAGAATAGTTTGAGGATGGCATGGTTCACCAAGTGTTAGTTCCCCATTGTTGATCATATTGGCCCATTCCTCCTTGATTTCTTCCACAGTTGGATGTGTGGGGACAGAAATGCCTGCTCCAGGCAGTCTCAATTTATGAGCACGTGTTCTTGTCCTCCTGGGGCGTTTGTCCAGTAGAGCTACATCTATTCCATTTTCTTTTGCAAATTCTTTTACTATTTGCCCTTTATTGCCTCCTGGGATGTGAAACTCATTTGCTATTTTTGTCCAATTGATAACCTCTCCTATGGGCCAGTTTGTTAGCCTAGTGAGCAATCCTTCTTTATCCCAGTCTACCTCACGAAAGTTTGGGGAATGTTTTCGATTTGCTTGTGTACTACTTGAAGTAGATGAAGTCTGAGAGTGTTCAAAAGATTGAGCTAGACGCATGCGTTTGTATGATTGTAGAGACTGCCCCTCTGCTAGCACGTGAAGTGGATCTGTCTGTTTGAACTGTTCATTCATGCTGTCTCTACACTCACGCTGTATTTTGCGTTTGGTTTTTTTTCTCTCTGCTGCTGTTGGTTTAACTTGAATGTTTGATCCTGGCTCTTTTGTTATGCATTCAGTAAATGACACTTGATAGTTTTGCTGAAACTGTGCCTCGACCTCAGCTAAAACCTGTCTTGTAGTGGCAGCTGATGGGTTTCTTTCTGATTTGTTACCTTCAATTAGTGCATGTACTGAGTGTGCTAGTTGAGTAGTTGGTGCATATGTAGGGCCTGGGAACTGCTGTTGTAGAGTGGAGTAGTGACTAGCACACTCTTTACAGTTGGTCAATGTATGGCGCTTCTTCTGGTAGGCTTGCAACTTTTTCCAGTTGTCTACACTAAATTCTTTCAAATAGTTTGCTTTGTGTTCACGTTTTGACCATTTTCTCATTATGGCAGTGATTGATTTGGTGTATCTTGTGAATGGAGAATCCCTATGCTCGTACCCATTGAAAATTGAGTTGTCACTGATAAAGGATGGGGTACTTCCAAAAAGCATGCTAAATTTGTCTTGTCTCACTTGGTTGTCCTGAGTAGTCATTTGCTTTCCTTTTCCCCTCTCAGAAAACTCTCTTGTGGCTACCCGAGCAAACCCACAATTGATTTTGAAGTGAACGGAGGACATCTCAACATTCAACTCTTAGAATCTCAGTGTTTCTGTAGAATTTATTTTTCATTCTAATTTGTGAATGGTTCTACCACATTCCTATTGAACTTACAGTGATGGGAGAAGTGTATAGAAACGTTGCAACGGATCGGTAGTATTATAGATGCACTTGAAAAATTGGCTTTTTGATAACCAGCTGGTACAAGCAGGTACTCCCCGCGCATGCATCTTCTGCATGCAAGTTAATGGGTGGAGCTCTGTCACGTGACTTTGAGCTGCCTTAATAGACCTAAATACTGGTAAAGACAAACGCAACTAAAGCATTCTTTCCACGCTATGGACGAGGACTAACGAGTACTGATCTTGTTCACCAGGAACCAAGGAGCGAATATCCTACTGCGCAAAGCTACTCAACTGGAGAGGCCGAGAAACGGGAGTGTCTTATGCTAAACTAGAGGTATTTTTATTAGTACTCCATGCACATCTAGTATTCTACCGTAGCAATCTTCTTGCGCAGCTGGAAAATAGTTAACAACATCAAATGTAATTAGTTTGCACAAAAAAATCAGGAGTTAACTTACTGGAAAGAATGCTTTATTGGTACAAAATTTAGCAACAAAATGATGAGTTAATTGATCACATGACTGTCACATGATAGATGTGATACATTAAGGATGATAAATTAACCTCTACAAATTTGGTTCTGTTGTTTATTTTCAATCTGGTTGAGTAGAAGTAGCTGTTCTGATACACTGTTCCTTCAGAAAATGGGACGTGCCTTAATATACCTGAGTGTGAGGATCCTTACCCACTGCAGACTGTGACAGGATCTGATACACTACAGACAGTTATCATCCTCTCCCTACAGGTGAGTGTGTGTGTGTGTGTGCATTGGTGTGTAAGTGCTGGTGTGTGTTTGTTGGTCCCGGGTAATTACTCCACCCATTCTCAGTAGATCAGACAATATTGATAACCACAGTAATGGACCAACGGTTCTCTAGGAAAGGCAGTCTGTTATTACCTTCATTACCAATATTACCATTGCTTAGCCTCATTGCTACCTGCCATGATTGTTCAATTCCTGTATATACAGTGGCAACATTTCACTTTTTAAATACACCTCACACGAACCCACCACCCCTGGCCCAGGTACTTACTACACATTACCCTAAATCTTTTCTTCACATAAATATTATGTGAGAGGTGCTTAAACCAATGTGTTATTTGGTCTGGTTTCTCAACAAGTTTATCTCATTGTTTATCTGAGTCGTATGTTTGAGCTTTGTGTCCACTAAGTACTTTTAGCCACAAGTTAATACCTGACACTGAGCGCCCCACAATGGACAAGCCTGTAGATTATGTTACTGTCCTGTCCACTCTTTTTCCCCATGTTCTTCCAGACTCTTAACAATCTCTACCAAGTGAGTGGGGGTGTGGGTTATGGGCATGTGCTTGTGGGGGTTGGGGTATGGGATACTAGTCTGTGACTTTTCATGTTATGAAATACACATGCACACATATCGGTGTATATGTAACCATGGACACCCACCCACACACACAGAGACTGAGGGGGGACAGTGCTGTCTTCTAGTCTCATCAGATTCCTTCTAACTAACACTTCTCCACAGACATGTACAGTGGTTCATCATTAGTTTGTGCCTCTCTGCGTAGTTAAGGCCTGGGTCCACCTCAAAAATGACTACTCTTGTACAATGTTTAGAAAAAAATTGCAACCAAATAATAGTACCTTCCTATACCAATAATCATCAATAATTATTAACAACTCTTATATAATGTAATTTTGGAATCAGTTATGTCATGTGACCTTCGACTATTTTTTAAATATTCAATTAATTAATGTAGTGAAAAGTTAATTAGCTTAAAATACGGCGGGGAAGACGCGTTGCCATGGCAACCAAACTTTTCTCAAAAATTAGTCATGTTATGATATATCACCATTCCGTGGGGGAAATTGATTGGAGGTTTCCATGGAAAGTTACGGAATATTTTGTATTTTTTATCCATTTTTCAACAATTTTTTTATTACTATTTTGCTTATAAATCACTAAAGCAAAGTCCAATCAACTTCCCCCATGAAATATAAAGTTTTAGTAATATCACCAATTTTTGGGGAAAAAATGGTTGCCATAGCAACGCGGCTTCATCGCCGTATTTTAATTTCGGGTTTAATTAATTATCAGAGGTCACATGACCTGATTAATTTTTTTTTTTATCATTTTAGAGACAACAAACATTTTTGTCCTAAAATTTTAGCTCAAATAAGGCAATACTTTCCAAGTTATTGTTGATTTTTCCATTTTGTTGAATACTTTTGGGCCTTATCCATGACCCAGGCCTTAACTACATAGAGCTCCTCCACATTGCTTGCCGTCTATTATAGTGCTTTTACGTGTTAATGATCATTACCATAATTATAATTAATAGTGTCTTCTAGTATTGTTGATCTTTACCAAACGGAATACTCTAAGCAAAAAGCACGGTGAGAGATCGAGAAGGACCTCCATGCTTGGTGCTGTGGGGGGCCGTAGCCGTATACGTAGATACGTGCTGAAGCTCAGATATGAGAGAATTCGAGAGGGTGAGACATATTCTGACACAGTGAGTGTAATATCTATACATTATATTACTTACCTAGACCTATTAGCTATACACTAAGGAAACATTGTGCAAACAAATAAAGTACTTATTTAACTGGTAATCATGGTTCAAGCAGGCTACAAGCCCTGAAAGGTGGTATGTGTTTGGGTGTGGCAGTAATTCCTTTCGTGGTCATGGTTGGTTGACCATTGATGACAGCTAGCTAGAGGTTGTGGACATTTGAATAATGAAGTAGTTTAAAAGAGCTGTCAGGTTAGACTCTTACACCACAACCTGTTAGGATAGACTGTTAGTTTGTGTTACACCGTAACCATCCACATGGATAAGCTAAGTACACTGTTGCAGTGTCAATACAAACACAGACATACACTCACAGGTGTTCTCTCACGTCTGTGTGAAACTGCAAGATCAGTTGTTTATACATGTTACATGTTAGCCGACATTCCTCACTTGTTACAGTAGTTCTTTCTTAACATGTTCCATCCATACTGCAGTGGTCTAGAGAAATCCTCATGTATTAGTTCTCAGTAGGTCAATGTGTCCATGTCTAGCAGCCAGCAACAAGGGAGTCAGTGAATGTACATATTGAATTTTCATTATTTGATATAGATCAAAAGTACTATACAGGTTTTTTTTTTTTTTTAAACTTATTACCCACTGTATTAACCATTAACTCTCCCCCACTGTACAGTGAGACCTGTTGCTGTGACATGACAGTGGACTGACTGGACACCCTCCCTCCATTCCTGGTGACCTCTCTTCCTGATCATGTGAGTACACACCCCCTCCTGTGTGTATATGCATGCTCCATGTCAGGTGGTATTAGTGCACTGTGTGGTGTGTTAGTATGGTGGTGACTGTGTGTGTGTGTGTGTGTGTGTGTGCTTGTACTCCATTGCCTAGTAACCAAATTTTTAATTGGCATATATTTATGCAGTGGAGGGGTGGTGGTGTCAGTAGGGTGGGGCAATGGATCTGAATACAAAACAGTTATACTACCTTACATGGGGGACGCTCGCTGTACACCCCCATGTCAGGTGGTATACTATTAAGTACGTACATGCCTGCATGGCTTGTATGTGTGTGTGTGTGTGCTAGCTTGTAAGTAGTTGCCTAGCAACCAAAGTTTTGATAAGCAAATATCTAGCCACCAGAAGGGTGGTGGTGTCCATAGGTGGGCAGAATGGGTCGGAAAGGCAACTGCTTACATTGGGGTCCACTTGACCATGCATCTCTTAAGGTGCATGTAACATATACGTTTGTGTGTGTGTGTGTGTGTGTTCTGTGACTGACTACCATTGTTGTGGGGTCTCCCTTGGTTTCAGTTTTAAGGGAGCAGACTTCTTAAAAATGCTATTACCCTACAGGTGTCTGACCTCGCTATACTCTGAACCACACACTATCATAGTGGTATGGGTTGACTTGTGAGTGTTCTGGACAATGATAGGTATCTCATGGGACACTCCACAGACACAATGGCTTCCTTGTGAGGTCCCAGGGAGACCACCTGCTCAGATAATGGCACCCTCCACACAGACAGCTGTCTCTATGGTCAGTGAGAGTGGACATCTGTATGGATGCTGCTTGTTTAACACATCACTCTGAAGGTTGATGTAGTGTAGAGTCTGGAATTGTGTGTGGTTCATCTAAAGTCCTGAATGTTAGTGTGTGCATGACATGTGATAAACCAGGGTTACTGAATGTCTGGTTGTATGAATTTCTTGTGTGTGTGTTGTAACTCTTTACCCCATTCCAACCCACTGTATACTACAGTGTGACCTGTTGTTGGGAAGTGACGTGGACAGACTGGACATCAGCTGCCCTCCCACTTGTCAGACTCTCTGGAACACATTCTGACACAGTGAGTGTAACATCTATATAGACCTCTCTGTTTTGGTGAATGTATTATCCACTGTGCTCACTAGCTAGTACCTCTTGTTCACTATGTCATTGGGTATAGGAGTAGCAATATCAGCCTAGTGGTTGAAGCTCGTATTATCCTTGGTATTCTTTGGCTGCCTATAGTCTGTTACATGTAATCCAATAGAGGCTGTTGTCACTGAGCCTATTAATTATTAAATAAGTAATTGCCACTAATAATTTTGGTAGGCATTTGTGGTTTAGCTGTTTGCAAGGGACTGTGAATATTTTTTTGGTGTATTGGTGATGAGTTTGGGTTAACACACATATCACTTTTGAAGGTGCTTCTTTTTATTCTCAATGACTCACAGTGATTCGCTGCTATCTGCAGGAAATGATCCTCAAGTTGATGTCACAGTGTCATCAATCAAGAACACTAGTTGTGGGGGTAGAGGAAGTGATGAGAGTTGGGCCTTCCAAGTCTTTGCTAGTGGACACAATAGTGTGTGTTATACAACAGTGTGTATGAAAGTGTTGTTTTTGTTGAGGCCATAAGAATGACACAGGAAGTGTGTGTGTTTGTGGTAATGATTGGAATGCTTTAATCTCATGCAATACACATCTACTTATGCGCATGCTTGCAAGTTCAAAATCAGTTGAGCATAAAAATTTCTGCCAAGCTAGAGACCAGTTTTTAAGTTTCTATCCTACCACTAGCACAGGCAGTTACTTATTACCACTAGCTTTAACATAGAGAATGTAGAGCAAGGAAAGAGGGAGTGGTCTCTTGGAATGGACTGTGACAGGTAAGAGGCTGAGCAGTTAACAATTTCCTTGAGCTTTAGTACATGTACAGTACTATAACTGTAAGACTTAGTATAATAATTCCCTTAGTGCTGTAGAATATAAAATGCTACAAACTTAAAGCCAAGGTAGTCTATATGTAGCTACAGTAGACAGATTGGTTCAGAAGTCACTTAATAGGAAGGTTCACTATCAATGTATAACTTAAGTACCTCACTTATTTTACCACAAAATCTAATTAAGTAATATTTAAGAAATTTTAGTCTTACACATTATTAATTAGCCATGTTCATCACCCACCTTAATTAATTAATTAATTAATTAGCCATCCAAGAAGTCTTACACCAAGTATTACTTGTACATGCACCTTAATTAATTATTACACCTAGGAAATCATTAATAATATTATCATGCTTAACTATCATCAGTTCTTCTCTCCCCATAGTGATGACCTTGCTGAACAACTCTGGCAGGCAAGCTATCATGGTCGTCACAGTGAAGTATTGGACCTACTCCAGAGAGGTGCTCCACCAGACTCTGACTACTACAATAAAGAGCATGGTGGACAGTCTCCACTGTTTGCAGCCTGCTGGGGGAATCCTCCCTTCTCAGCTGAATACCTAATTAAGTGGGGAGCCAATGTCAGTTTTACTACTGAGGATGGATTCACACCACTGATGACTGCTAGTTGCTGGCACAACACTGACTGTGTGAAGCTACTGTTAGATTATCACTCCCCCACAGGTGAGTCTGTGTATGTGTGTGTAGCTACTGGTAGTTATGTTCAGTGACTGTACAGCCTCCTAGCCACTACTGTAGCTCTGGAGAAGTCAATCTTTATGCCAGGTAATTAAGGCTTGTCTTGAAGCAAGGTATAGCCCATTAATAACGTAGAATCAGAGATACTTGGTTTGTAGGACTTTATATAGGTGGCATAATTATACCATGTAGTCACCGGCTGTAGTGTTTGGAATGATCGTGTGACTTTCTCAGGTGTATTAAGGAACGACTTAAGGGAGAAGTGTGGGTGTGATTTTCATATCTCTGAAACCATAGTATAGTGTAAAATGTCATACTTGACTATGCAATAGTTTCCATTGAAACATACTAGTAGACCAACATTCGAGGTCATGTGACTCGTAAAAAGCTATCAAAAAATTCTTAAAGTGCTAAAACTACGAAAAACTTCGGTGCACCTGTTGCCATGGAGATATCGGATGAAAATTGGTGGGTGTGGTCTTTAGGTGATAATTTAATTATCTGCCAAAGCGCATTAATTTGAAATACATAGGCAAAAAGTTATGGATTTTTTTGTATATTTTTAATGGGTACAAAACCATATAAAAATTCATAACTTCCCGCCCACGCATTTCTAATTAATGCGCTCCGGTAGATAATTAAATTATCACCTAGACACCACACCCACCAAATTTCATTCCAATATCTCCATGGCAACAGGTGCTCTAGTTGTCTCAATTTTCCACTTTTTACATTAGTTTCTACAAATCACATGACCTTCAATGTCGGTCTACTTCCATGTTTCCATGGTAACTATCTCGGAATTAAATAGAAAGTCATAAACTGCTATGGTTATGGAGATACAAGTACCAAACCTGTTATGTATTTGTCGCTCCTTAATACACCTGAGTTAATTTGATTAAGCATATTAAATTAACTGTGTGTAGGCTGAGCTCAGACTACAGCTCAAGTGTACTAGCTGACTAGCTAGTGTCAGTATGAGTGACCTGACCAGCTCTAGCTACTCCTATCAACACCATCCATGCAGATATCAAGAACAAGGATGGTAGAACAGCAGTGCACAAGGCCAGAGAGTATGGGTACAATGACATTGTTGAACTCATCACTAGTTTCAAGTCTCCCCCTAGAGGTGAGTTGCACATGATAGTCACGTCAGATTTGGACTGATTGCAAGCATGAGGCTCAGAGCCTAGATAATGTTGTGCTAGGTGGTGGGTAGGCTCTTCCCAATTATGCTGGCATAATTTTAGAATAATAGGTACTGTTTTTGGTCAATTAGTATAGAGAATTATGCTAGAATAATAGGTAGTTCATTGTAATAGAAGGCGTGGCTAGCTACCCTGTTGGTCGATCCACAGCATGTAGAAATGCTCTTAGCTACTGAAAGAGCTTTTTTTAATTTTTGGAAAGTGAAAATGCATGTGCATGATTGTACATGTGTGTCATATTGTTTGTATTAGGGATTCAATGTAGTCAAGACTTGGCACTTTTATGATCTCAAAGACTCTCAATGTATCTTTTAGTTTATTAGAGATCACCCTCACACTTCTTTCCTCTTTTATCAAGTTTAAAAATCCTAGAAAAATCAGTGGCAGTGAAAGAATAAAGGTAGGCTCTTCCCGATTATGCTGGCATAATTTTAGAATAATAGGCACTGATTTTGGCTCAATTAGCATAGAGAATTATGCTAGCATAATAGGTAGTTCATTGTAATAGAAGGCATGGCTAGCTACCCTATTGGTCCACAGCATGTAGAAATGCCCTACTGAAAGAGCTTTTTCAGTTTTGGAAAGTGAAAACGCATATGCATGATTGTACATGTGTGTCGTATTGTAGCATTAGGGATTCAATATGTAGTCAGGACTCGGCACTAGTGTGTTTGTATGTGAGTTTGTTTAAATTTTATGGTCTCAAAGACACGCAATGCATCATTCAGTTTATTAGAGATCACCCTCACACTTCTATCCTCTTTTATCAAGTTTGAAAATCAAAGAATAATTGGCAACAGTGAAAGAATAATGGGTGGAAGTTAAAGAATAATAGGTAAAAACACCTGGCATAAAAGAATAGAATAATAGGCGAACATTTTAGCATAATTGGGAAGAGCCTAAATAAAGGGTGGAAGTTAAAGAATAATAGGTAGACCCACCTGGCATAAAAGAATAGAATAATAGGCAAAAAATTTAGCATAATTGGGAAGAGCCTAGTGGTGGGGGAGGTGAGCCAAATTATTGTTATTGTGACTGTAATTAAAGAAACACAAAGAGGTATTAGTATGGCTTCTACTGAGGTGGGAGAAAGAGTATTCTAAACAAGTGGCTATGCCTCTGCATGTAAATGGCTTAGCTATGTTTCCTGTGATTTGATACCCAATCCTTTGAGCTATTCACAGGCCATTGCCTATTACAGTTGCAATGGTAGTTATGGCTGCAGAGAATGTAGTATGATATTCAATACAGTATTTGTGTGTTGTGGTGTACAGAATGTCAGTAATGATGTGTTCTGTGTGTGCAGATCCTCTGTCCTCTTATCCGACTGCCGAAATACTAAGTCAGCTGAAAGTTGACCAGTGGTTCAAGCTTGGACATCACCTCAACCTAACTGATGAGGAATTGGAGAGCTTAAAAAAGAGTCCACACCCAACGGCAGCAACTTTGCTAGCTGCCAAAGTCAAGAACATTAACTTAAAGTGGAATAGTGTAGTGGAGAGTTTACTACATATTGGGGAGTACAAGCTAGCTGAGACTGTGTGCAGTCAACAAGGTTTGTCATTAGCTTCCTCTCCCTTGTCAGTGCAATCCTTTACAAACCTTTTTCTGTTGTACTGTACTAGTGGTTACCCTTGTTGTGCAGCCACAAGTTGTCAAG
>CAXHUQ010001441.1:0-11242 GCA_964020085.1 Micromussa lordhowensis | reverse complement strand
AATGATGGTACACGTTCTGTCTGTGTGTCCTGTCCTTTGGATTGTTACTAGAAATCGCTCTGAATTCTTCTAAAGTATATAACTATGCGTTATATGACCGGTTTACAAAATTCAATTGGTAATTGTATCATAGAAAAAACGCGCTTCGAATAGTCATGTTTTGCTTATCATGGAATACGGCTAAGTGTCCTACTTTGAAACACGCGAGTAACTTTCCTTGTGAAATATTTAACTTAAGCACTTCATATTAGGCAGGCGATAACGATGAACAGTTCTAAACAAGTACTGGGAATTTTGTTGTCAAACTTTAAAAAATGAGGAAGATAGAGCATTCTGAAAATGTCTTATGAAAACTTGACGATATTTAGGGCATGCGCAGTACTTTATCAAAGACAGTGACAACTTCTGCGTATATTGAATAGGTAAATATCATGCACAGTTTTTCTGTTTCAAAGCATTTGTCAATTGCTCTACGATTTTCAAAGTTACGACTATCGTAAAATAAGAAGAAATGTATGAAAAAATTCGGTACATGCGCAGTAACGACAAATTCAACGTACGCGCCTCAAATTGTGCACACTGTAAACTTAGACAGAAACAAACAACTTGTGTAAATTTTGTAGTAAAACGTTAAAAACACATGAAAAGGCAGTATTTTGAAATTTTAAGACAATGTATTGGAAAATTACGATGTTTAGAGCATGCGCAGTAACTACCAATTGAACGTACGAACATGAAATTGTGCACACTGTAAACTTAGACACAGGCAAACAACTTGTATAAATTTTGTGGTTAAAAAGTAAAAACACACGAAAATATAATACTTTGAAATTTGAAGAGAATGTATGGGGAAATGTTTATTGAAAAATGCAGCACATGCGCAGTAATGACCAATTGAACGTACGAAAATGACATTATACACACTGTAAACTTCGACACAGACAAACAACTTGTATAAATTTTGTGGCTAAAAGGTAAAAAGACACGGAAATATAATACTTTGAAATTTTAAGACAATCGATGGGAAAGTGTTTGCGCGGGAACTGTTGTGTGCACATTCCACGTTCCGTTCTTATAGGATTTAAAATGCTTACAAGGGGGAACAAACTCTTAATTGTGCAAGGAATAAGTCTTACCCGTCCAAGGAGCGAATTTTCTGATTCAGAAGTGCAGCTTATGCGAAATAAATTGAAATCGAGTTCGGCAATTTCAAGTGTTCGCCGCGCGCGTGAATTTTGTAAAATGAGCATAGTTAACTCGAAGTGTAATATTTCCTCTAAAAAGCAGGTATACAACTATATTCTTCCGTATAAGCAAACCCTACAGAATCTAGTACACTGAAAATCTGAATTCTCTTTTCAAGTATACACTATAACTGTGTACTGAAATGTTGAACAGCCATATTTAAACAAGTGCTCAGTTATAAGGTGAAGTTTCGCACTTGTGAAATGATGGTACACGTTCTGTCTGTGTGTCCTGTCCTTTGGATTGTTACTAGAAATCGCTCTGAATTCTTCTAAAGTATATAACTATGCGTTATATGACCGGTTTACAAAATTCAATTGGTAATTGTATCATAGAAAAAACGCGCTTCGAATAGTCATGTTTTGCTTATCATGGAATACGGCTAAGTGTCCTACTTTGAAACACGCGAGTAACTTTCCTTGTGAAATATTTAACTTAAGCACTTCATATTAGGCAGGCGATAACGATGAACAGTTCTAAACAAGTACTGGGAATTTTGTTGTCAAACTTTAAAAAATGAGGAAACGCGGAAGCGCGGAAACGCGGAAACGCGGAAGCTCATAGACATAAATTCTCACCGGAGTGTACATTTTCGAAATCCGAGTAGATACATATACAGTCATACCTCTATCACACGTACACCGAAAGGACAGAGCGAGGTGTCCCTATTTGAGAGGTTTCTATTTTGCAGGTCATTATTATAATCACATCTCTTAAACGAAAATGGTGATCTATCATTTCAATTTTATTTTCCGAAACAGTGCTTGGTAGAGAACATTCAGGTAAATTTTCAAAAAAACTCATCGCTAAATTTTATTTCTCAGGAATCACCTTAAATGGCGCCGAGTGGATCCCTTAGGCAAAAGTTTTGACTAATTAACTCTGGTTTCGTTCGATTTTTCTGAAATTTTAACACAATAAAGATGGATTGCTAAGAAACATATTTAGTCTTTGCCGATGTATAGTAGCTATTAACTCTAAAGAGATATATCGCTTCGAAGTCGGTGATTTGAAGTCGTTGGATTCGAACGAAGAGAATACTAAATACGCTAAAAAGGTGTTGAGTGAGGGCTATGGACTCAGTGAAAGGTTCCAGCAATTCTACTTTTCTAGAAAAAGATCAACTCTTCCACTTGAAAAGAGCAGAAAATTTAACTTTCCGCATTAATTTTTAGCGATCTCTTTTAAGACAATAGATGGGAAAGTGTTTGCGCGGGAACTGTTGTGTGCACATTCCACGTTCCGTTCTTATAGGATTTAAAATGCTTACAAGGGGGAACAAACTCTTAATTGTGCAAGGAATAAGTCTTACCCGTCCAAGGAGCGAATTTTCTGATTCAGAAGTGCAGCTTATGCGAAATAAATTGAAATCGAGTTCGGCAATTTCAAGTGTACGGCGCGCGCGTGAATTTTGTAAAATGAGCATAGTTAACTCGAAGTGTAATATTTCCTCTAAAAAGCAGGTATACAACTATATTCTTCCGTATAAGCAAACCCTACAGAATCTAGTACACTGAAAATCTGAATTCTCTTTTCAAGTATACACTATAACTGTGTACTGAAATGTTGAACAGCGATATTTAAACAAGTACTCAGTTATAAGGTGAAGTTTCGCACTTGTGAAATGATGGTACACGTTCTGTCTGTGTGTCCTGTCCTTTGGATTGTTACTAGAAATCGCTCTGAATTCTTCTAAAGTATATAACTATGCGTTATATGACCGGTTTACAAAATTCAATTGGTAATTGTATCATAGAAAAAACGCGCTTCGAATAGTCATGTTTTGCTTATCATGGAATACGGCTAAGTGTCCTACTTTGAAACACGCGAGTAACTTTCCTTGTGAAATATTTAACTTAAGCACTTCATATTAGGCAGGCGATAACGATGAACAGTTCTAAACAAGTACTGGGAATTTTGTTGTCAAACTTTAAAAAATGAGGAAACGCGGAAGCGCGGAAACGCGGAAGCTCATAGACATAAATTCTCACCGGAGTGTACATTTTCGAAATCCGAGTAGATACATATACAGTCATACCTCTATCACACGTACACCGAAAGGACAGAGCGAGGTGTCCCTATTTGAGAGGTTTCTATTTTGCAGGTCATTATTATAATCACATCTCTTAAACGAAAATGGTGATCTATCATTTTAATTTTATTTTCCGAAACAGTGCTTGGTAGAGAACATTCAGGTAAATTTTCAAAAAAATCATCGCTAAATTTTATTTCTCAGGAATCACCTTAAATGGCGCCGAGTGGATCCCTTAGGCAAAAGTTTTGACTAGATGATGGGATGCAAAAGAGAGAAAACACTTATTTGCGCTAATATTCAAGTCATTACTGCACTTTTCAATAACATGCGGACTCTAAAACATTTTTAGAGCATGGCATAATGGCTCATAGCCCATGATCGCTAAGCCAATGAAAACTCTTGAATATTAAATTATTTGCAGATAAAAAATACTAAAAAGGCAAACTGTCAGAATCAAACAAGACTCTTCAGGGGATTTAATGACAATAATATTCATAACCATGCTTTATATACTATAAAATTTACATAATTACCATTTGAAATGTCTAAATGGCAAGGTTTGGGCTAGAGGCTTAAGATAAAATTCGGTAAATGCTGAAAGGTTTTCAATGGCGGTGCGCAGCACGATGTAATGAGCCGAAGGGGATTCCCCTGGATGGGTTTTGATGGTTCCAAAAGCCTTGTCAGGCTTGGCATTGCCATTGACAACCCAATTAGCAATTTCTTCTTATATATATAGAAATATATAAAGGTAGAATAAACAGAAGAAGATGCGAACTTTTCTCTTTGTGGTCTTTAATACATGGACGTTTCGCCCGTTCGGGCTTCTTCAGCACTTACAAAATCGATACTTGGATGTTGGTTAACCAACATCGTTTACACATCTATAGAAAAATATAAATATAAAAATATAAAAACATATATGTATATACACACATATAACTTATAACTTAACTTATTATATTAAATTATTTCCAGATAAAAAATAACTGTCAGAATCAAACTAGTTTGTTATTCAGTTGGAGCTAAAGAAAATTTTAAGCCCAACAGGGTTTTATGTTCTAATATCTATAGGAGTGTGGCTAATTTTGGATACCTATTTGGCGTTCCTGGCCCTTAATCCAAGGGAAGTTGATGGGGTGTGGTTTCTTTGTACTTGTATCCATAGTATCAAGTCAGTCTGACTTGTGCTGAGTGAAGAACATGCTATATACTTAGTAGAATTAGCATAGCTTTCAGGCATTGACTATGATTTTAAGGCAGTTTAGTGTCCAATGATTGAGGCAATATTTAAATAAACAATAAACTTATTTGATTGTACCATTACTACTTGGATAACCCAGTAACTCTAGAGCTGAGACAAAAGTCCCGACTTGTGGAAGGGATGCCGCTTTCCGGTGGATGTCACAAATGATTCCCTGACAACTCAAGAACAGGATCCATCCACAAAGACCAAGTTCCGGAATCAACTTACTAACTCTTGGTTTAGATTTCCAGATCACCAGTAGGAGACCTTCTTTGTCAAGCTTCCATGCCACACCCTGTCAAAACAAGACCTCAAAACCAGAGAGATATCACAGTTGTCAGGATTTGACTATCATTATTGTACAACGAAATTTATTTAGTTGATAAAATCCTTTCAGACATCACATCAACTATAAATAAAAGCTAACATAAAAAATATATCTATATGTACATATGCATAACTTAAATAAAAGTAGCTGTATCAAGGTAACAAGATAAATGAATGAAAATTTATAATTAATATTTATTGAGGCAATTTCTTGCAAAGGGCTTTCATGTGATATGATGTCATCAGCCTGAATTTTTCCACAGAAGGGAGGACAAGAGATTCTATTGTCAATTTCTGCTTATGCTAGATCAAGTGTGGAGTGTAGAACTTGAAGTAAGCACTGCTGAGTTACTCCATAAGACACTGGGCTTTACTGGGCCCGTTGGACATGGTTGGACCTGGTTTTCGAAACATATATAATAAGATAATGAATGATAAGATAATGAATTGAAGACTTCATCAAAGACTACACTTTCATCCCAACAAGCCTGTTAGGTGATCTCTCACTCTTCAGGGGGATTTTAGAGACAATAATATTCATAGCCATGCTTTATACACTATACAATTTACATACCGGTAATTACTGTTGCAGAGAATTTGAAATGTCTAAATATTTAAATAAACAATAAACTTATTTGATTGTACCATTACTACTTGGATAACCCAGTAACTCTAGAGCTGAGACATGCCAAAAGTCCCGACTTGCGGAAGGGATGCCGCTTTCCGGTGGAGGTCACAAATGATTCCCTGACAACTCAAGAACAGGATCCATCCACAAAGACCAAGTTCCGGAATCAACTTACCAACTCTTGGTTTACATTTCCAGATCACCAGTAGGAGACCTTCTTTGTCAAGCTTCCATACCACACCCTGTCAAAACAAGACCTCAAAACCAGAGAGATATCACAGTTGTCAGGATTTGACTATCATTATTGTACAACTAAATTTATTTAGTTGATAAAATCCTTTCAGACATCACATCAACTATAAATAAAAGCTAACATAAAAAATATATCTATATGTACATATGCATAACTTAAATAAAAGTAGCTGTATCAAGGTAACAAGATAAATGAATGAAAATTTATAATTAATATTTATTGAGGCAATTTCTTGCAAAGGGCTTTCATGTGATATGATGTCATCAGCCTGAATTTTTCCACAGAAGGGAGGACAAGAGATTCTATTGTCAATTTCTGCTTATGCTAGATCAAGTGTGGAGTGTAGAACTTGAAGTAAGCACTGCTGAGTTACTCCATAAGACACTGGGCTTTACTGGGCCCGTTGGACATGGTTGGACCTGGTTTTCGAAACATATATAATAAGATAATGAATGATAAGATAATGAATTGAAGACTTCATCGAAGACTACACTTTCATCCCAACAAGCCTGTTAGGTGATCTATCACTCTTCAGGGGGATTTTAAAGACAATAATATTCATAGCCATGCTTTGTACACTATACAATTGACATACCGGTAATTACTGCCGCAGAGAATTTGAAATGTCTAAATATTTAAATAAACAATAAACTCATTTGATTGTACCATTACTACTTGGATAACTTAGTAACTCTAGAGCTGATACATGCAAAAACTCCCGACTTGTGGAAGGGATACCGCTTTCCGGTGGATGTCACAAATGATTCCCTGACAACTCAAGAACAGGATCCATCCACGAAGACCAAGTTCCGGAATCAACTTCCCAACTCTTGGGTTAGATTTCCAGATCACCACTAGGAGGCCTTCTTTGTCAAGCTTCCTTGCCATACTCTGTCAAAACAAGACCTCAAAACCAGAGAGATAGCACAGTTGTCAGGATTTGACTATGATTAAGACAGTTTAGTGTGCTATTATTGTACAACTACATTTATTTAGTTGATAAAATCCTTTCAGACATCACATCAACAATAAATAAAAGCTAACATAAAAAATATATCTATACGTACATATGCATAACTTACATAAAAGTAAATATATCAAGGTAGCAAGATAAATGAATGAAAATTTATAATTAATATTATAATTATAATTATATTGAGGCAATTGATTGCAAAGGGCTTTCATGTGATATGATACCATGAGCCTGAATTTTTCCAAGACCAATAATTTCTATAAGACCAAGTGTCTTATAGAGTAACTTAAGCAGTGCTTACCTGAAGTTATACACTCCAAACTTTATATAGCATAACCAGGAAATGAAACTAGAATCTCTTGGCCACCTGTGGAAATATTTAGGCTCATGTCATCATATCACAGGAAAGCCCTTTGCAAGCAATTGCATCAATAATGGCACACTAGACAGCCTTTAAATCATAGTCAATGCCTGAAAACTGTGCTATCTCTACCTAGTATATAGCATGTTCTCCACTCAGCACAAGTCAAAGCCACTTGATACTAGGCATAAGAGTACAAAGAAACCACACCCAAACACCTTCACTTGGATTACGGGACAGGAACTCCAAATAGATATCCAAAATTAGGCACACTCCTGGAGATATTAGTACATAAAACCCTGTTGGGCTTAAAATTTTAATTTGGCTTCAACTTAATAACAAACTAGTTTGATTCTGACAGTTTTGCATATTTCTGATATACAACCCCAACCTCTGTCGAGAAAAGTCAAAGTCAAATTGAAATTGAAATCCAAAAAATCGAAATGGCTTAATCAAGTCAAGCTGGTTTGATAAAGTTTACAGACGAAAATAACTTAATAGCACCATATTAACAGACCCCATTTTCAAAACTCCAGGTAGATATAGATATATGTATTATAATAAGATAATGAATTGAAGACTTCATCAAAAACTACACTTTCATCCCAACAAGCCTGTTCCGTGATCTCTCACTCTTCAGGGGGATTTTAAAGACAATAATATTCATAGCCATGCTTTATACACTATAAAATTTACATACCACTAATTACTGTTGCAGAGAATTTGAAATGTCTAAATATTTAAATAAATGATAAACTAAGACATTTCTTAACTCTGGACTTAAAAATATTCTCATTTGTTCCATCAGGTGACATCTATAACAGCCTCAAGTGAGAAATCAGTCTTATAAAGTGTCATTTGGAGTGGCTCGACTAACAAAATGGCTATCAACTTGAAGTGCCAGCTTTCAAGCTGAAACGTTGCTTTCCAGTGGACGCCACAACTGATTCCCTGACCCGGATGCATCCACAAACAACCAAGTTCAGGCCAACTCTTAGATCAGATTTCCAGATCAACTAGGTGGCCTTGTCAAGTTTCCTCGCCTTGTTACCCTGCCAAAACAATTACCCCAGTTTGTCAACTCACCAAAATAAAATCATGTTTCACAATACAGTTTCCTCCTCTGACTTCCACCGCTGAACTATGAAAGGTTCATACCTGTAGAATGCAGAATCGGCTTAATTCAGCCTGTTTGGGCAGCCTTGAACTGAAAATGAAAAATGAAAGTCAAGGTAAATCCAGTCCAACAGACCCCAAAAGACGTTCCTGGATCAAATTTTGCAGGGTGATTGTATGGTGACTGTATGGTTTGCAAGAAAATTTTTTCACTAGGCGGGCTCGAGAACAAACGTATGTATGTTGGGCAGGTGTACGTGGCAGTAGTTCACCCCCCGTTGGGGGGAGAGGGGAGGGGCGTTTGACTCCAAAGTCAATTGCTTGGGGTGTGAATTTGGTGACTGTATGGTTTTGCAAGAAAATTGGCAGCAAGTCGAGAATAGTTGTGGAGAGGGTGTTTTTTCACTAGGCGGGCTCGAGAACAAACGTATGTATGTTGGGCAGGTGTACGTGGCAGTAGTTCACCCCCCGTTGGGGGGAGAGGGGAGGGGCGTTTGACTCCAAAGTCAATTGCTTGGGGTGTGAATTTGGTGACTGTATGGTTTTGCAAGAAAATTGGCAGCAAGTCGAGAATAGTTGTGGAGAGGGTGTTTTTTCACTAGGCGGGCTCGAGAACAAACGTATGTATGTTGGGCAGGTGTACGTGGCAGTAGTTCACCCCCCGTTGGGGGGAGAGGGGAGGGGCGTTTGACTCCAAAGTCAATTGCTTGGGGTGTGAATTTGGTGACTGTATGGTTTTGCAATAATAACGAATAATGTATGGTTTTTATATTGCTACTATTGTGCTTTACCTTCCATATTTTTCTATTGTGATGTATGTGTGTCCGTCCGACCTAAATTATCCTAAACAAATTGTAATGCTGCCTGCCTGCCCCTTTTAAGTTTTCAGTTATTTCAGGCAGCCAGACCCCGTTATATTATTTTATCTCTATCTATTTGAATAATTTATCTGCATGTATGTAAGTTTATGGGGTAAATAAATTGTTGTTTTTGTTGTTACGAACCCTCGACTGTATGTGCCTCGGGTTTGCATAACTGTCTCGAATTCTCCCAGCCCTCCTCGTGTTTACATGACTATATAAAGACGGAAAAAGTGCTCTATTGCTTAAATCGAAAGCAAATTATTACAGGACTATTAAATCTACCTTCCGATTGTGCTATATCATGCGATCCTGCGATGCTGGCATCAGGCAGGTCGTCAAATGGCGGCCAGCTTATCCATCGACGGCCCTCACGAACTTCTCTGCGACTCAAGACATTTTCCTCGGACAGCAAAAAGGGACATTTAGCGCTTTCAGGCGACTGAAATACTAACTAGCCAGCTTCCGTGATCTACAAGAAACACGTCCGCCATTTTGCTTATCAACCTCGTTCCCAGGCAGCGCTCGGAAATATTTGCCTGGAAATTTTTCCGGCCTGGAAAAATGAAATTACCAACTTCCTGATTTTTTATCACAAACTTAAATTGTGGCTTGCTACTGAAATCGATTGGCACAGATCTCAGTTTTTCAAGATTCTCTGACAAAATGATAGAATGCAAGACAGATCTCATCAAGTCACTAAACTGTTTATTGTGTCAATAAATTCTAAGAATGAAATAATACAATGCAATTACAATGCAACACACATCTTATGAGAATTGCCGACTTAATCGGACTTGAGAACCTGCATAACGAAGGCTTATCCCCGACTACCAGTAACGAGTATTATTCTCACGATATCATTCCTACGACTGATTAAACTATTCTGGGAGTACATGTAGTGACTTTCACCACTCAAAACATAAATTGTCGACGTTGGGAGAACATCGGCGTTGATCAAATTCCTTTTCACCTCTTCACACGTTGTTCCTCAGTTCCCACCATGCAATCCGAACGCTCCCTACCGGCTGACTTCGTCCGACGAGTCAAGCTCAGATGAATGAAAAATATTAGCTCGCAATAAAATTCCCTCAATAATATTGTTGCTACAACTGATCAGACTATTCTGGGAATAAAGATAAATTTACACCATAACATTACTGCCATTTTTCCTGCCGTGTATTTCGACCCTCAAATACGACGGGAATTTGCCAGTTAACCAAACTTGATTTGCACAGGTAATCACGCGGTTTCGAGTTCAATTTGGAATCAATTTCAGAAAAGCTGAAAGTGCAAATTAATTCCAAATTGAACGAGAAAAAACCCGTGAAAACACTTGCGCGAAGGATGTTTTGAACTCTCTTCTCAGTGTTTTCATGCGGAATGAGCTGAATTTCCGATGAATTCGAAAGATATATTTAATGCCAAAATTGTCAGAGAATTTGAGTCCTGATCGACAGAAAAAAGCAGTTTGACATCATTCATGATCAAGAAATCACAGCTAAAAACAGACTGGCTTCTCAGACAAAAAGCCAGTTCATAGCACATGTGAGTGACAATTATTCTAATACGTCAATGCAATTCTTCCCACCAGCTGACTTCACCAGAGCAATGCAGATCCGATGAATTCGAAAAGGTAATTTGAATGCCAAAATTGAGCCCGGGCCCCTAAAATTCCATCTCATCATTCCAGACATTTCGATTATTGTTTTCAAAAGACTAAAAACATGCAGACTCACCAGTCAATGTTGAGAGAATTTCAGTCCTGATCAACGGTCTTCCAATAAAATTCCTTCTCACTACTATGTCGACAGTGAATTTCAAGACCAAAAAAATGTTGTGAGGAACTGTCAGCTGGTAAGATAATTCTATTGAACTGCGATGAAGTTTAAAGTTAAAAGTACATGTCAGAGTCTCGTGGCTAGTCATTAATTCAAGTCATTAATTCAAGTTTCCTCAGACAACACGTCAATGCAATTTTTCCCACCAGCTGACTTCACCAGAGCAATGCAGATCCGATGAATTTCGAAAAGGTAATTTGAATGCCAAAATTGAGCCCGGGCCCCTAAAATTCCATCTCATCATTCCAGACATTTCGATTATTGTTTTCAAAAGACTAAAAACATGCAGACTCACCAGTCAATGTTGAGAGAATTTCAGTCCTGATCAACGGTCTTCCAATAAAATTCCTTCTCACT
>CAXHUQ010001440.1:0-25367 GCA_964020085.1 Micromussa lordhowensis | reverse complement strand
CATTTAAAGTGCCTATGAAACGAAATGAAAAAGTTGCCTAGAATAACACTGTGGTATTAATGATTATGTTTTGACTGTAAATTTTTCCATCGTACCTTTACTTTTCTCCCCCGGCCTACACAAAGACAGACGATCATGGGAGACATTTTCTCGCGCGGCCATTTTGACTTGATGACGTCACAGGGTTTGCACGTCTCCCGCCAATTTTTAAAAATCCAATACATACAGTGGAAATAGTAATGGCGGATAGAGCTTCTATCAAACGAGGAGGGAAATATTGTGTGGCAGGAAGCCGTGACAATGTTAGTTGTACTAATACGAGTTATTCTTCAGGAATATCTATGCATAGATTTCCCTCCGACAAAGTATTGTGTCAGAAATGGACTTCGTTTGTCAGGAAGCATCGGCCAAACTTCAAGCCATCGAAGCATTCGGCTCTTTGCTCAGCGCACTTTGAGCCGACCTGTTTCACACAGGTCGCGTCCGTCGTGTCCTCCAATTGTGCAAAAAGGCGTGCTCTAGAAAAGGGTTCTTTTCCTACCCGGGATGCGGTGGTTTCTTTTTCGCCTGAGCCACTGACTTCACGTGAAAAGCGACAGGTGAGTATATAAAGACTTGGTTATATAAAACTTGTGTAGCTTTCGGGTTTCTTTACACGAATAACACTTGCACTACGCCACCTCGGTATTTTATTCAGGCCATAATTATTGTTTGTCAGATAATGCGACAGTTGCTGACCTCAAAGTCTGTGGATGAACCTAGCACGGTACATACAACTGGCCCAGCAGATTTAAATCCACCAGCCTGTTCTGAAGTGGTAGAGACTCCGACTATTGTGCCAGTAACACCTTCTGAAGCTGTCGAATTAGCCTCCCTCTCAGTTGCTGAAAATTCCTCCGCCGCTACTCCGTGTCAAGAAAACTCTGAAGAATTTAGTCCGTCACCCGAGTCTAGCACAGAAAGTCTTCCGTGTTCGAGGTGCGCCGATTTGAAAGTGAAGAATCGTCGACTGCAGAAGAAAGTGAGCAAACTGAAGGCTAAAAATTGCGAGCTGAAAAAGGCGAAAGATGCGATTGTCAATGTGAGTAGTTTTTTTGAGTGTCAATGATTTGTGAAATTTTGGAATTATCGAAGCTATCGAAGCTATTTTGATGGCTGTTGATACGAGGTTTGTTTTGAAAACGTAGGATGACACACTAAGCAACAGCAATCACGATGATGACACTCGCACGGCCAAGAAAAATGAGGTATTAATTAGCACAGAAGATAGCCAGGATGACGAAAGCAGTTCTGAAGACGACCCAGACTGGGGATCTTTAGAAGATAGTGCGGTATCTGAAGACATTGATAGTGATGATGACGAGTCTTCTCGCGGTATTGATGACAAGGATGACTCCAGAAATACGTTAAGGTGTGTGCAATATTTCACTGTCTACAGTTCATTTTATTGAATAACACTCAGTTCGTCAACGACCTTAAACAAAGACAATACTACATCAGTACAGAAAGCCTAACTGGGTATGATGAAAAAGGGTAATGAGAGATAATTATTGACTATATAATTCTTGTTTGGTTTGATCTTTTTTTAGGGTTGATCCAGAAACCACCTCTTGCCAAGATGAACCCAAGTTCATCGTATTTTACAGTATGTTGCTGGCCATCTTTTCGCTATTTTGCTTTAAATGCAAAAGCAACAAGCCAAGTGTTACTATGAAACAGCATGGAACTATGGTTATCGTGTACCAACACTGCTTTTATTGCGGAGAAAATGCTTTTGTGTGGCGGTCCCAACCCCTCCTTCTTGGCAAGTACCCTGCCGGTAATATATTGCTAAGTTTTGCAATTCTAATGGCTGGGGCTTCCGTAAGCAAGATATTATTAGTGTTTAAACACATGAAGCTTTGCATGTACAACATCCGTACCTACTTCATCCATCAAGACAAACTGCTCTTTCCTGTTGTTCTGTCATATTGGGAATCATACAGGTCAACCCTTTTGAATCAAGTGAAGGACATGAAAGATGTGGTATGGAGTGGTGATGGTCGTTACGATTCAATGGGGCACTCAGCCAAATTTGGGGTGTATACTGTGTTTTGTTGTACTTTGATGAAAATTGTTCACTTTGAGTTGCTTCAGGTAAGTTTTGGGTAAATTCACCACGCAGTTATTGTGCATGTATACCCACTCTAACTCTTTACATGTCATAAGACACTATAAACACAACCCATAGGAGAGTGCAGTTTTTGGAAATCTCATACTCAAGTGAAGTAAAGTAAAACTTAATTTAGGTAACCAAACTAAGTTTTAGGCAGATCATTTGCTGGTATCAATAGGGGCAATGCTTAAATTATGACTACTAAAAAAATTCTGAATGTGTACAAGAACTCTAAAAACAGTTAAAATGGAAACTTCAAAATAAAACTGCATCATAAATTTTAGAATTAAGAAAACCTGCCCTGACCTTGAATGAGCTTAATTTTCATCCTTTCTTTATGAAGATCTCTATTAATTTTTTCCCTCACTCTGAAACAGTTTACTATGAGCCATATTATACTAAATGAGTTATACTGTCTTGAAGTTTGTCATATAACGTTTCTTATTGCTTAAAGGCCAATGAGACAGGTGGCAGTTCTACCAACATGGAATTGGAGGGAGCAAAGAGGTGTTTTAACTTCCTGCTTGCAGCTGGAATTGCGGTTGCAATATTCATTTCAGACCGCCACAGGGGTATCGCTAAGTGGATCAGAGAGTGCCGACCACAGACCAAACACTTCTATGACATTTGGCATGTTGCCCGTTCAATTAGCAAGAAAATGCTTAAAGCAAGTCAGGAGTCTGGATGTGGGATAATAAAGGAATGGATGACAGGGGTTCGAAACCATGTTTATTGGTGTGCGAGTTCCACTAAACAAGGCTTTGAGAACTTGATCCTTGCAAAATGGAAGTCAATAATGAGACATGTAGCCAATAAACATCAAGACCACCCAGATCCTCTCTTCCCAAAGTGTGCCCATGAGGATGACATTGAGCCAAGGAAGTGGATTAAAATTGGTATATTTAACAAGGGTCAGATTGTTTTCGGACTGTCAGATTGTTTCCGGACACCATTTTTTTTGGTGTATTAAACAAATTGCATGTCTTTTTTGTTTAATAAGCAATTTTGACACATCAAGTTTGATTATTAAACTAAAAAGTCGTTATTTTTGGCTTATTAAGCAAGAAAGGTTGCTTATTAAGCAAGAAAGGTGGCACTTCATGTTTATTAAACATGTGACTTTCGCTTAATAAGCAAGAATGGCAGGTATTCTTGCTTATTAAACAAGTGTCACACAACACTGTCACACTAAGTTCGTCCGCCATTACGGATAAAAATATCGACAACGAAAACAACGCAACGGATAAATCATTCCTATTGAAAACCTTCAAATACAAGTCTTGACTGGTCAGGCCTTCAATGAAAGCCATAATTAAGTGACGACTTTCCTTTTCTGGACAGATATTTTTGTGTAAGTTTTCTTCACGGCGTGATCGATCGGCAGCCGGCGGCCGTGAACGACTGCATTTTCGATGTTCAAGTTTTCAAACGAAAGTGAACCTGTTCAGTCGAATTGCACAACATCAGCATTTTAAATAAATAGGTCTTTGAATACACAACGGACGGATATTTCATTGAACACAGACTATCCATATAGGTGGTCTCTACGGACTGCATCTGGGCTTACTTCAAACATGTCAAATTACAGCGCGGGTCAATTTTGTCAACATTTACAAGATTACTGTTGTCATCAATTTGCGCTTTCCTCTTGATGCACTTATTGCCGAAAGTTTGGGCTGAATTTCGTTGAAAAAACTCGGCTGAACATGAAAGAGTGAGAATTAAAGTTTATCTGAACAAAACCGGCGGGGTTTTTCACCGAGAAACTACTAAAACTTGAAATGCCATTTTTGGTTATTAAGCGAAAAAAGTGACACTTTTTGCCTATTAAACAAGGCACTCTTGTTTATTAAACAAAAAAGTTAGTTTTTCTTGCTTATTAATCAAAAGCGTCCCACAGTAAGTTAGGTGTTAGTGTTCAACGGCTACTAGACGCCTTACATGTAAGCTTATTACCGAAATCGGCATATCAGAACAAAGAAAATAGTGCTAAGCTTATTTAATATTGTGAAAAACTCTTTTTGTGTACTGTTCTTATATGCTAAGCGATCACACTTTAAGGCATGAATTTCCTTTTCGACAGTTAATTCAGGGAAAGATTTTCGATTAAATTTTCCCGAAGCGTTTGAATGGTGAAAGCCGCGAGCGACTATTGCTCGTTCAATGTTTGAAGTTTTAAACGAAATAACGATGAGCCTTGTTCTCTCAAAATACTGAGAAATATGAAGACAGCAAGAACAGAACACTTCAATGAAGGTGGACAATCGTAGAACTATGTTTCTAAGAGATTAAAATCTATTTTGGGTACGATCAGTCTAAAGTAAACAACACCACGATCCGCGCCGCCTTTCAGTCGATTTAGACCGAAAATTACCGGAGTCAGAGAAATGTTCTGATTTCTGCGTTCTGCGTTGCCTTTCGTGTTCTGATTGAACCCGTAAAAAATCTCACACAGACGAAAATGAGTGATAGGTTTTCTTTTTCAACAAAGCTGTTTGTCCACTTTCGTGAGTTGCACAATCCACCCACGGACAATATGAAAAACCATTTTTAGGTTATCAAGCGAAAAAGGCATCAATTCTTGGTTATTAATCATGTAACTTTTGCTTTTTAGACGAAAATAGAGCTCTTCTTGCTTGATAATCAAGCCTCGCAACACTTCCACGAGACCTCGCCGACGCGGGTTACCGCCGAGAAATTGTGGTCAAAGATTACATGCATACTTTTTGCGGGACTATTTCACGGCATTTACGTTTAGTCGTTAGATAAATAAACTTCCAGCTGAAAGAGTG
Organism: Micromussa lordhowensis; assembly: GCA_964020085.1. Lineage (NCBI taxonomy): Eukaryota > Metazoa > Cnidaria > Anthozoa > Scleractinia > Lobophylliidae > Micromussa > Micromussa lordhowensis. The sequence continues at coordinate 20,420 of CAXHUQ010001440.1, read as the reverse complement.
CAAATTTATGCTGTTATCAGAAGTTCTTTTCTCTCGGCATAAAAAGTTTTCGGAAAAAGAGTTTTTCATGATTTGAAGTAGGCTTACTTGCTAATCTGAGTGAATCACACTGTCACACAACCTGTGCGACTTTTCTCAGCCTCTTGTAAGCTGGTCACGTTCCATGCTATTTAAATAAAATTCAACGGATTGAAGCGATGTAAAAGTCATAGATTTTCATTTAAAGTACGCACTTAAGCTTAACGTTTTTTACTTTATCAGTCACCTGCAGAAAATAAGCTTACAGTCGCTTATAGTGAGATATGCAAGCCGGGAGCCATTTACATCTCGCGGTGCACGAGTTTCGTTTTTGCTAAACTTGTTTAACCGTAGCTACCAAATCTCTTGACGTATGTAATAATAATTTCAGTTTTGGTTAGAAAGAAACCTAGAACTGGACACTCCGCCCGGGCGTTAAATGATTAAATTGGCCTTCCGGCCGTACAAGTTAGTACAACACTCACTCGCACCAATAAGCTTGTCCATGCGTGTTTTGCGGGTCTGGGCGGAAAAATTATAGAGAAGTTATTAAAATGTTTAAGATCAATGTCCTTGCGAATAAATCTCGTGGTCCTTTCGGTTTTTAGTCAAAATTTATTGTTTTTGGGTAACGATAATAGATAGGTCAGGGAGCGATTGAAACTCTTTTAATACGCGAGAGAAAAGAGCCTTTATGATAGCGGGAATATTTTTCCACTCTTTGCGGTGGAATGGCGTGGTCTCATGAAATTCTTTTAAGATTTGATTATCAAGCAAGAAGAAGAGTCAATCGGCTACTTATATATAATTAACGGGAATTGACGCCGTGTTCGCTTGATACTTAAAAGATGGTTTTCAAGTACACGGATTCTTCATTGCAGTATTGTCTAGTCGTGGCACAGTACGGTTTGGCAGCGGAAAAACGGTTTTATTGTCCAATAATGATCAATAATTAAACTATTGCTCCTTTTCGTCGGTAGGAGATTTTTTATAACGCTTCAATTTACAACCGGCAAACAACTTTGGTCTAGGGCGTGCCCAAGTTTGACAGTTTGACAGCCACGAGTTTGATTGGACAGATTTTGGCAGTGAGATCTGTCTTTATTCCCAAAGGTTTTTCCGCCGTTTGAAAATCGCAACCACTTTTAATAACGTGATCACCTTATCATGACACTGGCAAGTGCAGAGGAAATGTTCGTCGAATTTCAACTTAACGCTACGACAATCGAGATTTATTCGCAAGTCCGTTGAACGCAATCACTTTGATGACTTCTCCATTAGTTTTAGGCCGGTCCGGAATTTGCAATGCAGTTGTAGTAAAAAGAACAGAGAGCGACTGAAAATGTGTGACTGCCCCGCTAAATTATGGAAGACATTAGTCAGGAAAACAAGAGTGATCTTGCAAAATCACTGACTAAAAACGTCCAGCATTATCCGTTTACCGAAGGAGTTCGGGAGATCGCTTTGCGTATATGCTTGTGGTACATATGCACGAGGCCGAGGAAGTGATTGTAAAAGGAAAATCATCACTTATAGCGGTTCAAGTCACTGATGACTTATTCGCAAGGGCATTGAAAGATCGGATATTTAAAGGGCAAGATGAGTTTTAGAAGTACATTACGGTGTGATAAAGATGCATGGCTCCGGTGTTGTGTTCTTTACTTGTAAAGACCAAAAAGAAGAAGGTGAGATCATTCAGTTGTCTTCGTCAGTTTTGGTAACTGGCATTATCGTTAATTAAAATAATTGTATGTTGATGCTAAAAAGTTGTCTATTCATTGCCGTTTTGATTTAGACTGCACCGGCCGATATTAGAGCGGTTGAAAGCTGTCTGACATTTTTCCCGCGCAAAACGCACGCGAGTGAGAATATACTGTTGTCCTGAGTTGAGCGAGTGTACCAACGGGTGCCTTTTGCTGTCTAGCTACAATCCTCGACAAAAGTCCTTGGCACACCTGGATCAGATGGCACGAAAATACGCTAACGAGGTATTTGGGGGACAATACCTAATGGCATCACTAGAAAAGGCAACCCCCCTTCCCCCCCAGCAATGTTGTAAACGAGCAATGAAACCTTCATCGTGATAAACAACATTGAATCGGGGGGAAGGGGACAAAGTGATAAATCCCCTGACAGAAATTGCAAGGTGTGCCAAGACTTTTGTCGAGGATTGTATTTTGGCGGAAACTGCTATACAGACGAACTTTTGATTCTCTAACTTATTAATAGAAGGGAATGTTACTGATTTAATGATTGTAATAGTTGGTATAGTTAGTTTAAGCTTTAGAATAATTGGGGGTGATGTTGGTAATGGGGGGGGGGGAGCTACAGGGTTGGTATGAGGGCATCGTGTGGGGAGGGGAGGGGTGGTGGATCGTCACCAAGGCAATTACATTAAAACATTTAAGTAGGAAAAGCCTAGACTGCGTCTTATTTCTTTTTCAGTGGCGTAAACATAAATTGTGTTTATCTGAGCCAGTAAATTGAGATGAAACCTACTTCCTTAAAATTTGAGGCATCGGGCATAAAGAAGGAATATATATAAAGGGCGCTGCGTTTTGCCGCGAAAACTTGAAAGCGACTGTAAACCTACAATGGCGTTGTTTTCTTTAGCTGTTTCTTTAGAAACCGAAAGTCTAAGGCTTCTTTTTCTCGCAACATATATTACACGTGGACTCTGCTTCGCAAAATTCGTTTTGAACAACGATTAATTTTCCGTACAACCGGAAGTTAATAGTACTTTTTGCGTCAACACTACTCATGTACGGTACTCGGCCGTTAAAAATGACTGTTTGGTCGTATTCTCAATCATGTTTCCTAGAAAACTGTACATATTGGTTTGAAACAGTGATCTTTAATGTTATAAAGTGTTTTTAAGCCAAATTGTAAAGGTTTTAGAGGTGTTTCAACAGTACTCGGCAAATAATTGGAAAAGTAAAAGATTCACAATGAATCTTTCTCTCACTTGCCGATGAGTACTGTTGAAAAGCTATTAAATATAGGGTAATTTAGCATTCTGAAGTATCGATAGTTTTCTAAATAACATGTAAATTAATTTGAGTTAGTTTAACGTGGCAGGTAGCTCGAAATTGAACACGAAATGACACGAAAGCTTGCGAGAAATGGCCCGAAAGCTTGCGAGAAATGTCACAATGCAAGGACACTTCCGGTTCGGTTGTAAACCTAATTCAAGTTTCTTAACAAGTATTACCTGTTGTTATTGTTAAAATAAATGACATCTCTTTGCTAGGAATTCACTCTCCTTTTTTTATGTGCGATCGGGGTTATGGCACGGTCAAAAACAAACTTACAACTGGAAGAATAATGCCTTTCTCATTTAGGATTTTGATCGACCTTCAGTTTGGAAGCTAAGACAGCATCAATGCGCCTTGACATGCTTTCTCAAAAAATTCAAAATCATAATGAACAAAAAAATGGAAGAACCTAAAACATTAGTTGTGCCGCCGAAGTCAATGCCATCACAAAATCAAACAAAACAGTGAGCCCATTTTCGGATATTCCCACTGAACATATCATAGTCTCTTCTGGTCACGAAAATACATGTATTTTGGCGGAAACTGCTATACAGACGAACTTTTGATTCTCTAACTTATTAATAGAAGGGAATGTTACTGATTTAATGATTGTAATAGTTGGTATAGTTAGTTTAAGCTTTAGAATAATTGGGGGTGATGTTGGTAATGGGGGGGGGGGAGCTACAGGGTTGGTATGAGGGCATCGTGTGGGGAGGGGAGGGGTGGTGGATCGTCACCAAGGCAATTACATTAAAACATTTAAGTAGGAAAAGCCTAGACTGCGTCTTATTTCTTTTTCAGTGGCGTAAACATAAATTGTGTTTATCTGAGCCAGTAAATTGAGATGAAACCTACTTCCTTAAAATTTGAGGCATCGGGCATAAAGAAGGAATATATATAAAGGGCGCTGCGTTTTGCCGCGAAAACTTGAAAGCGACTGTAAACCTACAATGGCGTTGTTTTCTTTAGCTGTTTCTTTAGAAACCGAAAGTCTAAGGCTTCTTTTTCTCGCAACATATATTACACGTGGACTCTGCTTCGCAAAATTCGTTTTGAACAACGATTAATTTTCCGTACAACCGGAAGTTAATAGTACTTTTTGCGTCAACACTACTCATGTACGGTACTCGGCCGTTAAAAATGACTGTTTGGTCGTATTCTCAATCATGTTTCCTAGAAAACTGTACATATTGGTTTGAAACAGTGATCTTTAATGTTATAAAGTGTTTTTAAGCCAAATTGTAAAGGTTTTAGAGGTGTTTCAACAGTACTCGGCAAATAATTGGAAAAGTAAAAGATTCACAATGAATCTTTCTCTCACTTGCCGATGAGTACTGTTGAAAAGCTATTAAATATAGGGTAATTTAGCATTCTGAAGTATCGATAGTTTTCTAAATAACATGTAAATTAATTTGAGTTAGTTTAACGTGGCAGGTAGCTCGAAATTGAACACGAAATGACACGAAAGCTTGCGAGAAATGGCCCGAAAGCTTGCGAGAAATGTCACAATGCAAGGACACTTCCGGTTCGGTTGTAAACCTAATTCAAGTTTCTTAACAAGTATTACCTGTTGTTATTGTTAAAATAAATGACATCTCTTTGCTAGGAATTCACTCTCCTTTTTTTATGTGCGATCGGGGTTATGGCACGGTCAAAAACAAACTTACAACTGGAAGAATAATGCCTTTCTCATTTAGGATTTTGATCGACCTTCAGTTTGGAAGCTAAGACAGCATCAATGCGCCTTGACATGCTTTCTCAAAAAATTCAAAATCATAATGAACAAAAAAATGGAAGAACCTAAAACATTAGTTGTGCCGCCGAAGTCAATGCCATCACAAAATCAAACAAAACAGTGAGCCCATTTTCGGATATTCCCACTGAACATATCATAGTCTCTTCTGGTCACGAAAATACAGTATTTTGGCGGAAACTGCTATACAGACGAACTTTTGATTCTCTAACTTATTAATAGAAGGGAATGTTACTGATTTAATGATTGTAATAGTTGGTATAGTTAGTTTAAGCTTTAGAATAATTGGGGGTGATGTTGGTAATGGGGGGGGGGAGCTACAGGGTTGGTATGAGGGCATCGTGTGGGGAGGGGAGGGGTGGTGGATCGTCACCAAGGCAATTACATTAAAACATTTAAGTAGGAAAAGCCTAGACTGCGTCTTATTTCTTTTTCAGTGGCGTAAACATAAATTGTGTTTATCTGAGCCAGTAAATTGAGATGAAACCTACTTCCTTAAAATTTGAGGCATCGGGCATAAAGAAGGAATATATATAAAGGGCGCTGCGTTTTGCCGCGAAAACTTGAAAGCGACTGTAAACCTACAATGGCGTTGTTTTCTTTAGCTGTTTCTTTAGAAACCGAAAGTCTAAGGCTTCTTTTTCTCGCAACATATATTACACGTGGACTCTGCTTCGCAAAATTCGTTTTGAACAACGATTAATTTTCCGTACAACCGGAAGTTAATAGTACTTTTTGCGTCAACACTACTCATGTACGGTACTCGGCCGTTAAAAATGACTGTTTGGTCGTATTCTCAATCATGTTTCCTAGAAAACTGTACATATTGGTTTGAAACAGTGATCTTTAATGTTATAAAGTGTTTTTAAGCCAAATTGTAAAGGTTTTAGAGGTGTTTCAACAGTACTCGGCAAATAATTGGAAAAGTAAAAGATTCACAATGAATCTTTCTCTCACTTGCCGATGAGTACTGTTGAAAAGCTATTAAATATAGGGTAATTTAGCATTCTGAAGTATCGATAGTTTTCTAAATAACATGTAAATTAATTTGAGTTAGTTTAACGTGGCAGGTAGCTCGAAATTGAACACGAAATGACACGAAAGCTTGCGAGAAATGGCCCGAAAGCTTGCGAGAAATGTCACAATGCAAGGACACTTCCGGTTCGGTTGTAAACCTAATTCAAGTTTCTTAACAAGTATTACCTGTTGTTATTGTTAAAATAAATGACATCTCTTTGCTAGGAATTCACTCTCCTTTTTTTATGTGCGATCGGGGTTATGGCACGGTCAAAAACAAACTTACAACTGGAAGAATAATGCCTTTCTCATTTAGGATTTTGATCGACCTTCAGTTTGGAAGCTAAGACAGCATCAATGCGCCTTGACATGCTTTCTCAAAAAATTCAAAATCATAATGAACAAAAAAATGGAAGAACCTAAAACATTAGTTGTGCCGCCGAAGTCAATGCCATCACAAAATCAAACAAAACAGTGAGCCCATTTTCGGATATTCCCACTGAACATATCATTGTCTCTTCTGGTCACGAAAATACTGTATTTTGGCGGAAACTGCTATACAGACGAACTTTTGATTCTCTAACTTATTAATAGAAGGGAATGTTACTGATTTAATGATTGTAATAGTTGGTATAGTTAGTTTAAGCTTTAGAATAATTGGGGGTGATGTTGGTAATGGGGGGGGGGGGAGCTACAGGGTTGGTATGAGGGCATCGTGTGGGGAGGGGAGGGGTGGTGGATCGTCACCAAGGCAATTACATTAAAACATTTAAGTAGGAAAAGCCTAGACTGCGTCTTATTTCTTTTTCAGTGGCGTAAACATAAATTGTGTTTATCTGAGCCAGTAAATTGAGATGAAACCTACTTCCTTAAAATTTGAGGCATCGGGCATAAAGAAGGAATATATATAAAGGGCGCTGCGTTTTGCCGCGAAAACTTGAAAGCGACTGTAAACCTACAATGGCGTTGTTTTCTTTAGCTGTTTCTTTAGAAACCGAAAGTCTAAGGCTTCTTTTTCTCGCAACATATATTACACGTGGACTCTGCTTCGCAAAATTCGTTTTGAACAACGATTAATTTTCCGTACAACCGGAAGTTAATAGTACTTTTTGCGTCAACACTACTCATGTACGGTACTCGGCCGTTAAAAATGACTGTTTGGTCGTATTCTCAATCATGTTTCCTAGAAAACTGTACATATTGGTTTGAAACAGTGATCTTTAATGTTATAAAGTGTTTTTAAGCCAAATTGTAAAGGTTTTAGAGGTGTTTCAACAGTACTCGGCAAATAATTGGAAAAGTAAAAGATTCACAATGAATCTTTCTCTCACTTGCCGATGAGTACTGTTGAAAAGCTATTAAATATAGGGTAATTTAGCATTCTGAAGTATCGATAGTTTTCTAAATAACATGTAAATTAATTTGAGTTAGTTTAACGTGGCAGGTAGCTCGAAATTGAACACGAAATGACACGAAAGCTTGCGAGAAATGGCCCGAAAGCTTGCGAGAAATGTCACAATGCAAGGACACTTCCGGTTCGGTTGTAAACCTAATTCAAGTTTCTTAACAAGTATTACCTGTTGTTATTGTTAAAATAAATGACATCTCTTTGCTAGGAATTCACTCTCCTTTTTTTATGTGCGATCGGGGTTATGGCACGGTCAAAAACAAACTTACAACTGGAAGAATAATGCCTTTCTCATTTAGGATTTTGATCGACCTTCAGTTTGGAAGCTAAGACAGCATCAATGCGCCTTGACATGCTTTCTCAAAAAATTCAAAATCATAATGAACAAAAAAATGGAAGAACCTAAAACATTAGTTGTGCCGCCGAAGTCAATGCCATCACAAAATCAAACAAAACAGTGAGCCCATTTTCGGATATTCCCACTGAACATATCATAGTCTCTTCTGGTCACGAAAATACATGTATTTTGGCGGAAACTGCTATACAGACGAACTTTTGATTCTCTAACTTATTAATAGAAGGGAATGTTACTGATTTAATGATTGTAATAGTTGGTATAGTTAGTTTAAGCTTTAGAATAATTGGGGGTGATGTTGGTAATGGGGGGGGGGGAGCTACAGGGTTGGTATGAGGGCATCGTGTGGGGAGGGGAGGGGTGGTGGATCGTCACCAAGGCAATTACATTAAAACATTTAAGTAGGAAAAGCCTAGACTGCGTCTTATTTCTTTTTCAGTGGCGTAAACATAAATTGTGTTTATCTGAGCCAGTAAATTGAGATGAAACCTACTTCCTTAAAATTTGAGGCATCGGGCATAAAGAAGGAATATATATAAAGGGCGCTGCGTTTTGCCGCGAAAACTTGAAAGCGACTGTAAACCTACAATGGCGTTGTTTTCTTTAGCTGTTTCTTTAGAAACCGAAAGTCTAAGGCTTCTTTTTCTCGCAACATATATTACACGTGGACTCTGCTTCGCAAAATTCGTTTTGAACAACGATTAATTTTCCGTACAACCGGAAGTTAATAGTACTTTTTGCGTCAACACTACTCATGTACGGTACTCGGCCGTTAAAAATGACTGTTTGGTCGTATTCTCAATCATGTTTCCTAGAAAACTGTACATATTGGTTTGAAACAGTGATCTTTAATGTTATAAAGTGTTTTTAAGCCAAATTGTAAAGGTTTTAGAGGTGTTTCAACAGTACTCGGCAAATAATTGGAAAAGTAAAAGATTCACAATGAATCTTTCTCTCACTTGCCGATGAGTACTGTTGAAAAGCTATTAAATATAGGGTAATTTAGCATTCTGAAGTATCGATAGTTTTCTAAATAACATGTAAATTAATTTGAGTTAGTTTAACGTGGCAGGTAGCTCGAAATTGAACACGAAATGACACGAAAGCTTGCGAGAAATGGCCCGAAAGCTTGCGAGAAATGTCACAATGCAAGGACACTTCCGGTTCGGTTGTAAACCTAATTCAAGTTTCTTAACAAGTATTACCTGTTGTTATTGTTAAAATAAATGACATCTCTTTGCTAGGAATTCACTCTCCTTTTTTTATGTGCGATCGGGGTTATGGCACGGTCAAAAACAAACTTACAACTGGAAGAATAATGCCTTTCTCATTTAGGATTTTGATCGACCTTCAGTTTGGAAGCTAAGACAGCATCAATGCGCCTTGACATGCTTTCTCAAAAAATTCAAAATCATAATGAACAAAAAAATGGAAGAACCTAAAACATTAGTTGTGCCGCCGAAGTCAATGCCATCACAAAATCAAACAAAACAGTGAGCCCATTTTCGGATATTCCCACTGAACATATCATAGTCTCTTCTGGTCACGAAAATACATGTATTTTGGCGGAAACTGCTATACAGACGAACTTTTGATTCTCTAACTTATTAATAGAAGGGAATGTTACTGATTTAATGATTGTAATAGTTGGTATAGTTAGTTTAAGCTTTAGAATAATTGGGGGTGATGTTGGTAATGGGGGGGGGGGAGCTACAGGGTTGGTATGAGGGCATCGTGTGGGGAGGGGAGGGGTGGTGGATCGTCACCAAGGCAATTACATTAAAACATTTAAGTAGGAAAAGCCTAGACTGCGTCTTATTTCTTTTTCAGTGGCGTAAACATAAATTGTGTTTATCTGAGCCAGTAAATTGAGATGAAACCTACTTCCTTAAAATTTGAGGCATCGGGCATAAAGAAGGAATATATATAAAGGGCGCTGCGTTTTGCCGCGAAAACTTGAAAGCGACTGTAAACCTACAATGGCGTTGTTTTCTTTAGCTGTTTCTTTAGAAACCGAAAGTCTAAGGCTTCTTTTTCTCGCAACATATATTACACGTGGACTCTGCTTCGCAAAATTCGTTTTGAACAACGATTAATTTTCCGTACAACCGGAAGTTAATAGTACTTTTTGCGTCAACACTACTCATGTACGGTACTCGGCCGTTAAAAATGACTGTTTGGTCGTATTCTCAATCATGTTTCCTAGAAAACTGTACATATTGGTTTGAAACAGTGATCTTTAATGTTATAAAGTGTTTTTAAGCCAAATTGTAAAGGTTTTAGAGGTGTTTCAACAGTACTCGGCAAATAATTGGAAAAGTAAAAGATTCACAATGAATCTTTCTCTCACTTGCCGATGAGTACTGTTGAAAAGCTATTAAATATAGGGTAATTTAGCATTCTGAAGTATCGATAGTTTTCTAAATAACATGTAAATTAATTTGAGTTAGTTTAACGTGGCAGGTAGCTCGAAATTGAACACGAAATGACACGAAAGCTTGCGAGAAATGGCCCGAAAGCTTGCGAGAAATGTCACAATGCAAGGACACTTCCGGTTCGGTTGTAAACCTAATTCAAGTTTCTTAACAAGTATTACCTGTTGTTATTGTTAAAATAAATGACATCTCTTTGCTAGGAATTCACTCTCCTTTTTTTATGTGCGATCGGGGTTATGGCACGGTCAAAAACAAACTTACAACTGGAAGAATAATGCCTTTCTCATTTAGGATTTTGATCGACCTTCAGTTTGGAAGCTAAGACAGCATCAATGCGCCTTGACATGCTTTCTCAAAAAATTCAAAATCATAATGAACAAAAAAATGGAAGAACCTAAAACATTAGTTGTGCCGCCGAAGTCAATGCCATCACAAAATCAAACAAAACAGTGAGCCCATTTTCGGATATTCCCACTGAACATATCATAGTCTCTTCTGGTCACGAAAATACAATCCTCGACAAAAGTCCTTGGCACACCTGGATCAGATGGCACGAAAATACGCTAACGAGGTATTTGGGGGACAATACCTAATGGCATCACTAGAAAAGGCAACCCCCCTTCCCCCCCAGCAATGTTGTAAACGAGCAATGAAACCTTCATCGTGATAAACAACATTGAATCGGGGGGAAGGGGACAAAGTGATAAATCCCCTGACAGAAATTGCAAGGTGTGCCAAGACTTTTGTCGAGGATTGTATTTTGGCGGAAACTGCTATACAGACGAACTTTTGATTCTCTAACTTATTAATAGAAGGGAATGTTACTGATTTAATGATTGTAATAGTTGGTATAGTTAGTTTAAGCTTTAGAATAATTGGGGGTGATGTTGGTAATGGGGGGGGGGAGCTACAGGGTTGGTATGAGGGCATCGTGTGGGGAGGGGAGGGGTGGTGGATCGTCACCAAGGCAATTACATTAAAACATTTAAGTAGGAAAAGCCTAGACTGCGTCTTATTTCTTTTTCAGTGGCGTAAACATAAATTGTGTTTATCTGAGCCAGTAAATTGAGATGAAACCTACTTCCTTAAAATTTGAGGCATCGGGCATAAAGAAGGAATATATATAAAGGGCGCTGCGTTTTGCCGCGAAAACTTGAAAGCGACTGTAAACCTACAATGGCGTTGTTTTCTTTAGCTGTTTCTTTAGAAACCGAAAGTCTAAGGCTTCTTTTTCTCGCAACATATATTACACGTGGACTCTGCTTCGCAAAATTCGTTTTGAACAACGATTAATTTTCCGTACAACCGGAAGTTAATAGTACTTTTTGCGTCAACACTACTCATGTACGGTACTCGGCCGTTAAAAATGACTGTTTGGTCGTATTCTCAATCATGTTTCCTAGAAAACTGTACATATTGGTTTGAAACAGTGATCTTTAATGTTATAAAGTGTTTTTAAGCCAAATTGTAAAGGTTTTAGAGGTGTTTCAACAGTACTCGGCAAATAATTGGAAAAGTAAAAGATTCACAATGAATCTTTCTCTCACTTGCCGATGAGTACTGTTGAAAAGCTATTAAATATAGGGTAATTTAGCATTCTGAAGTATCGATAGTTTTCTAAATAACATGTAAATTAATTTGAGTTAGTTTAACGTGGCAGGTAGCTCGAAATTGAACACGAAATGACACGAAAGCTTGCGAGAAATGGCCCGAAAGCTTGCGAGAAATGTCACAATGCAAGGACACTTCCGGTTCGGTTGTAAACCTAATTCAAGTTTCTTAACAAGTATTACCTGTTGTTATTGTTAAAATAAATGACATCTCTTTGCTAGGAATTCACTCTCCTTTTTTTATGTGCGATCGGGGTTATGGCACGGTCAAAAACAAACTTACAACTGGAAGAATAATGCCTTTCTCATTTAGGATTTTGATCGACCTTCAGTTTGGAAGCTAAGACAGCATCAATGCGCCTTGACATGCTTTCTCAAAAAATTCAAAATCATAATGAACAAAAAAATGGAAGAACCTAAAACATTAGTTGTGCCGCCGAAGTCAATGCCATCACAAAATCAAACAAAACAGTGAGCCCATTTTCGGATATTCCCACTGAACATATCATAGTCTCTTCTGGTCACGAAAATACAATCCTCGACAAAAGTCCTTGGCACACCTGGATCAGATGGCACGAAAATACGCTAACGAGGTATTTGGGGGACAATACCTAATGGCATCACTAGAAAAGGCAACCCCCCTTCCCCCCCAGCCGGGGGGAAGGGGACAAAGTGATAAATCCCCTGACAGATATTGCAAGGTGTGCCAAGACTTTTGTCGAGGATTGTAGGTTACGGCTTTTGACCTTGAAATGGGCTGGACCTACACTCATTCAAAGTTGGGTAATGAGGGTAGTTAAGCCACCCTTGTGGTTTCCATATAAACGTCATCAAAACATGCCCAAAAAAGGTCATCAATAAGTTTCTCAAGGGAACCCCGTGATCCGCAGGATTACCACGCCTTAACCTTGCAATTTTAGAAAAGAGCCAAAAAAATGCAAAAAAATGAAGGATAGGTATACATATTTTACTATACTTAACTAAAAGTGTCCAAAAAACTGCACCTTAAAAATTCTCAAGATTTTGAAAATGATCAACTTCCACAAAATAAAAGGGTAAGACCTGAAACTTACACACAATGATCACCGTATTTCAAAGCTACGTTGGTTGAGTTTTGACTTTATTTGGTAAAAATGCCGATGTTTGAGAATCTTTTAAAGTTGAAATTTGGGTCGAACTTCATAATGAGGCGAATTCAGACTTTTTTGTTTTTTGATATTAACTTACGTTCTTTTAGCTCTTTAACTGCCAAATTTGGGCATTGGATAGTTTAACACGTGGCTCAGCATCTAAAGTGATTTTAGAGTATTAACCGTTTGCTTTGGCCTGGTTATAACGTTGGAAAATTTACCATGAGAGGGCATTTCACACCGTTTCGCATTTTTTTTTCTCTGTTCTTTGAAACGGATACAATCAATCACGTTTTCATTGGACAAAATAATTGTTATACGGAACAAAGGACCAGTTCATAAACTACATTTCTTGTGAGTATCGAATTTCTTAATAAAAACTGTTAGCTGTTATTAGCATTTGACTATCACTCACTGAAGCATACTTGTCCAATACTCCGACAAATTTATGCATAGCATTGTATTGTATTCTATTGTATTGCGTCGTTCTCAATTGTATTGTATTGTTAATCTATTGTTATGTGGATATAATACAATACAATGGTGTGCATAAATTTGTCGGAGTATTGGACAACCCTCATCTATTGTTGCTGATATCTTGAAAAGTGAGGGCCAATCAGACCTTGTGCAAATGCAAAATTTAATGTTTTGGCATTTTACTGCTGACACAGATTTTTCAATAATCGAGTGTAGATGCCAGATATGAAAAGTCGGTTAAAATGCAACATGTGTCATGCAAGTTAGATGTTTTGAACGCTTAAGGCAAGTTAGCTATTGCTGTTTAAAATTTTGTTCCAAAAAGTCCCTTCAAACTTAGAAAAAGAAGAATACTAAACTTTGGGATGATAAAAATCATAATAGGAAACATTATTTTTTTTTTAACTTATTCTCATTAATTGTCAAAGACTATTCTTTTATCTGATAAAGTTTCAATTGGATTTACTGCAATCTTTCCGAGATAAAAGTTGTTTCATATAGCCCTATTTTTGCATATTTTGCATATTATACAATAACCATTTTCCTTGAGCTATAATTTCGCTAAAATGCAGAGGGTTTCTGACTTACCTCTTTGAGCAAGGGATCTGTAACTTTTCTAAACGTCTGCGAAGAAATTAAAAAAAAAAAAGTCATTTCTTAATTTTTTTAAATTTTTTAAAAATTTTTGGCTAATTTCACGCATGAGCCCCGCTATATTGCTATTTGTTTTCATTGTCTGAAAGTTCAGTTTTTTAGTTATTTAATTTATCGTTGGTATGTTTCGAAGGTGCTTTTCATTGGCTTTCTAACAAGACTATTTTTGTCTTTCAACGCTAAAAACCCAATTTTCTGCAGATTTTTAAAGTTTAGAATGTTACGTCTTATTAACTATTCATGAGCTCATTAAAAATTCAATGTGAGGGCAGTTCGCACCTATAAACATTGACTAACTTTCAGGTCGTTTGCATGCATCATTTTTTTAGCTGATAACTTGAAAATCTCACAACAGATAGCCCATTTACAGTACAGCCATTTGCTCCGAACAGCACTAAAAACGATGTCAACACAAATTTTTTATGATTTTTTTAAGAGATTGTATTTGACCAAAATCAAAGATGGCGAATATGGCAAGCTTTCCATGGCTGTATTGTCCTTGTTCGTTTAGCTACAATGACCAAACTTAGCAGCATAACGTAAATTTATAAGTTCTATTCGTTGCAATTCTCAAAATACACGATTTTTCCGCTGGTTCAGCATATTTTGAAGATTAACCCTTTTTGACAGCTGTCAATCAATTTGACAGGTGTTATCGCCATATTGCTAATTTCTGAGGCAATTACAATGTAGAGCAACTAATAATGCACTATTGTGCAAAATTTCAGGTTGTTAGCTTTCAAGATAAATTTATTATGAATTTTTAATGTGTTGCTTGTTTGTGGAAGAATTTCAGTGATCACATCATGAAGTCCCTTTTCACCAAGACCTTTAAGCTGTGAGTACACGCTTTTTGAGCTCCGTCATTTTTGCTGTTTGACACCCTTGGAACACTGAGCAGAGGAAATCCAACTATCGGGAGAGGTGTCTAAGGTGCTCGGGCACCTTTCTTGAACATTTTCTTCCCATAGAAAACGGTTGCTTCTGCGCAGGCTTTGGTCAAAGTTTAAGGGTGCACTCTTGACCATTATGTTATTGAAGGACCTCGTTATTAGAACTTGAGGACCTTTTATCAGCTCACTATATTTGCACTATACCCTACTAAGAGTTGCTGCTTTTTATTTGATTATGTTGCCAGCTACTGCAGTGGCCGGCAGGACCCAAAAATTTGGCAGAAGCCACACAAAATACAAGTCATGGGCAACAGACTTGGACTAACCACCATAAAGCAGTAATGCAAGTTTAAGAGGCCTTAATTTCTTTTTCTCACAAAGAAGTGTTATACAAGAGAACTTTGACATCATCGTGGGACACTCTATTAGATACCTTGAAATTTATAAATAACAACGTTTGTTGCTTTTCTACGGCCATTCGCATACATGAATGACCCTGATATCATGCGAATGGCCCTGAAGAAACCGACTAACGTTGTTGTTTATAAATTTCAGACTCGGACAATTTTCTATGACAATGACGTCTACCCCAAAAAGATTTGTTAAGAATTCACATTTTACGATTATCTTGCAAGTCGTACACCAATTTAAAGCTTATTTAATGATCAATAAGCCAAATACATCTAAGCTTAGCGAGAGCTTCATGTTACCATAGCAACAAATGCAAACAAATTATTTTCTTAAAAAAATCAAAGCACTTGAGACTTAACCACTTTCCCAAAAATTCAAAAAGTAATAATGTAAAAAAACAACTCCATCACGAAAAAGTGCAACTCTTGCGCATTCTAGACCATTGGAGAAAAAACGATTCCACGGGAAAATAAAAATCTACACAAGTGATAAAAAACGCAACCCAAAGGTGAGGGCATTTCATCCCAAAAATTGAGGGCATTTCAGACATGAGGGCACTTCATACCAAAGTGAGGGCAGTTCATACCCCAAATGAGGGCATTTCACACCGTGAGGGCAATTCATACCCCAAGTGAGGGCATTTCATACCAACATGAGGGCGCTTCGTACCATGATGCTAGCCCTAGCCCGTGCTAGGGTTACCCTAGCAAGCGGCTTAACTTTTTCCCTTGTAAACACTCCAGGTAGGGTTAACCCGCCTACCCGGGCTATCTCTATTTTGGCTCCCAAGAGCAAAATATGATCAGAATACCGACAAAAGCAGCGAATTATGACCCAGAAAACATCAAGTTCTTTCACAGTTTGTCATAATTTTGCTTTGGAAATAAATTATTTTCCAGTTTTGTTATCTGTTCATGCTTTACTTGCAAGGTTACCGAAGCGTAACAAGCGTAAAGTTGTCTCGGGCTGTAGGGTTACCCTACCTGAAAATTTTGCTTGTAAACCCGGGCTATCTTTTAAGTAACGGAAGATCAAATCCGGAGGTCGTGGGTTCGATTCCCACCGAGGTCAAAAGATTTTTTCTTTACCTTGTGTGGTTCCCTGATTCCCTTTACTAGGGCTAACGCCCAGGGGGTTACTTCATGGGTTCAATTTAGCACTTTAAATTACACTTCAGAGTTAATTCTCTGTTCCACCATTTGTGTTCATAGTGCTACGCGGCACAACATTCATATCTTTTAACCCTCTTGCTACGGTTACCCTGGCAGTAGGGTTACCCTACCTGCTTGTAAACAGGGCCTAAGCCCTGTAAAATTCAATACATTAACAACGTTAGAAGATCGATCTTTTGCTGTTGCTGCTCCTCAACTCTGGAATTTATTGCCTTATGCGATCAGGAGCAGCTCCTCAGTAGCATCTTTAAAACGACGCTCAAGACATTTTTATTTCAGAAAGCTTTTTGGTACTTTTATGTACTTTTTAATTCCGTTTTTACTTTTTTAATCTCGTTTTTACCGTTTTAAGTTCGTAGGTTTTATAAAGTTTTTATACGATTTAAGCGCTGATGAAAATGGCAACATTGATATCGGCGCAATATACGTTTTATGATTATAACTTTTTTTTATTTATTTGGTGATCGTCAAGAATCCTTAGGGGCTTTTGTGTCAAGCTGGAGGCTCGCGGGGCCACCTTATATTAACCAAATCTTTTAATTTATTGCTGGTGAAGAACAGCAGCTTGTAGTAAGGTAATATAGAGATCACGTAGTATGGCGTCATTACTGACACGTGAATATCACTAGTTGGTCTCCTCCGCAGCCGTTATTAGGGTCGTCACGCAATGCTTCTCCCCTTGCGTGAGACTAGTAAACAAATTTGGTCGGATGCGTTATACATCACGTATGTTTGACTATTAATTGGAGAGGGGGGTGTGGGTGGCACAAACAGCCTCCCTCGCGAGAACCAGATACCAGGTCTAAGAGAGAGAGAGATTGTCTTGGGAATAAGGGTGATATGGATCCTCTCTTGTCGGATGATAAATCAAACGTTGAAATCGCCCTTTGCTAAAACTCGTGATTTTCCAATGCCTTGCTGATCACCTATTTTAGTTTGTCTTTGATTCTCCCGCCACAGCCCATTCTCCCGCCAACCATTTTTCCGGCCACCTTGCTCGTCCGCTCCTCGACCGACATCAGCTCTTTATCATGTCTTTTGTGACTTTATTTATAGCTAATTATTGTGAAGCTAAGTACTGTTGCTACGTTTAACGTTTTAGGCCAGAACACTACTACGGTGGCGCCCACCAGTGTATCAGCTTCCCAAACAACAACTCCTGTGGGGCCTCCCTCGTCTTCAATCTTTGCCGCCTTCAACGCAACACCTTCAACACCGCCAGCAAAACAAAGTAAGCAGTTCTAAGTGGATCCGGCCTCGTCGGATGATAAATCAAACGCTGAAATCGCCCTTTGCTAAAACTCATGATTTTCCAATGCCTTGCTGATCACCTGCTTCAGTTTGTCGTTGATTCCCCCGCCACAGCCCATTCTCCCGCCAACCATTTTTCCGGCCACCTTGCTCGTCTGCTCCTCGACCGACATCAGCTCTTTATCATGTCTTTTGTGACTTTATTTATAGCTAATTATTGTGGAGCTAAGTACTGTTGCTACGTTTAACGTTTTAGGCCAGAACACTACTACGGTGGCGCCCCCCAGTGTATCAGCTTCCCAAACAACAACTCCTGTGGGGCCTCCCTCGTCTTCAATCTTTGCCGCCTTCAACGCAACACCTTCAACACCGCCAGCAAAACAAAGTAAGCAGTTCTAAGTGGATCCAGTCTCGTCGGATGATAAATCAAACGCTGAAATCGCCCTTTGCTAAAACTCATGATTTTCCAATGCCTTGCTCATCACCTGTTTCAGTTTGTCTTTGATTCTCCCGCCACAGCCCATTCTCCCGCCAACCATTTTTCCGGCCACCTTGCTCGTCCGCTCCTCGACCGACATCAGCTCTTTATCATGTCTTTTGTGACTTTATTTATAGCTAATTATTGTGGAGCTAAGTACTGTTGCTACGTTTAACGTTTTAGGCCAGAACACTACTACGGTGGCGCCCACCAGTGTATCAGCTTCCCAAACAACAACTCCTGTGGGGCCTCCCTCGTCTTCAATCTTTGCCGCCTTCAACGCAACACCTTCAACACCGCCAGCAAAACAAAGTAAGCAGTTCTAAGTGGATCCGGCCTCGTCGGATGATAAATCAAACGCTGAAATCGCCCTTTGCTAAAACTCATGATTTTCCAATGCCTTGCTGATCACCTGCTTCAGTTTGTCGTTGATTCCCCCGCCACAGCCCATTCTCCCGCCAACCATTTTTCCGGCCACCTTGCTCGTCTGCTCCTCGACCGACATCAGCTCTTTATCATGTCTTTTGTGACTTTATTTATAGCTAATTATTGTGGAGCTAAGTACTGTTGCTACGTTTAACGTTTTAGGCCAGAACACTACTACGGTGGCGCCCCCCAGTGTATCAGCTTCCCAAACAACAACTCCTGTGGGGCCTCCCTCGTCTTCAATCTTTGCCGCCTTCAACGCAACACCTTCAACACCGCCAGCAAAACAAAGTAAGCAGTTCTAAGTGGATCCAGTCTCGTCGGATGATAAATCAAACGCTGAAATCGCCCTTTGCTAAAACTCATGATTTTCCAATGCCTTGCTCATCACCTGTTTCAGTTTGTCTTTGATTCTCCCGCCACAGCCCATTCTCCCGCCAACCATTTTTCCGGCCACCTTGCTCGTCCGCTCCTCGACCGACATCAGCTCTTTATCATGTCTTTTGTGACTTTATTTATAGCTAATTATTGTGGAGCTAAGTACTGTTGCTACGTTTAACGTTTTAGGCCAGAACACTACTACGGTGGCGCCCACCAGTGTATCAGCTTCCCAAACAACAACTCCTGTGGGGCCTCCCTCGTCTTCAATCTTTGCCGCCTTCAACGCAACACCTTCAACACCGCCAGCAAAACAAAGTAAGCAGTTCTAAGTGGATCCGGCCTCGTCGGATGATAAATCAAACGCTGAAATCGCCCTTTGCTAAAACTCATGATTTTCCAATGCCTTGCTGATCACCTGCTTCAGTTTGTCGTTGATTCCCCCGCCACAGCCCATTCTCCCGCCAACCATTTTTCCGGCCACCTTGCTCGTCTGCTCCTCGACCGACATCAGCTCTTTATCATGTCTTTTGTGACTTTATTTATAACTAATTATTGTGAAGCTAAGTACTGTTGCTACGTTTAACGTTTTAGGCCAGAACACTACTACGGTGGCGCCCACCAGTGTATCAGCTTCCCAAACAACAACTCCTGTGGGGCCTCCCTCGTCTTCAATCTTTGCCTTCTCCAACGCAACACCTTCAACACCGCCAACAAAACAAAGTAAGCAGTTCTAAATGACCAGTTACTTCAGCTGCTTCAGTGTCACTTTCGCGCCTCACTGACTCCTCTGCCTCCCGCTTAGCCTCCTACGCAGACGCTCTTTGGGCCCGTCACGCAATATTCGTTTCAGCAGACGTTCGTGGGGGAGGAATATTGCGTGACGAGCCCAAAGAGCGTCTGCGTAGGAGGCTACCTGCCACCTGACCGCCTCCCGATTCGAGCTACGATTGTACAAATACGACTCCTCTGCTCCCGATGGAAATCGTGATCTGGGACCCCATATTACCATCTCCTTGTTATTCACTCGACCAAAAATTCTGGTTTCAAATTCCGAAAATCTCCAGCCGCGAATGGAGCAGCATTTTTGGCTGACCCGCGGGGTATACCTTTAAGTTTCTTCATGGAAATTTCCGTTCCATTCAAATTTGCTCTTTGATTTTCAACAGTTCCTGGATTTTCTACAAACTTTCTCAGGGAATCTCCTTATAATTCGCAAACTTTCGTTCGAAAATCTTTCCGAGTCTTGTATCCTTGAAATGTGTAATGATATTAAGACTGCTGCTTTATCATTAAAATATTATTTCTTCTCTTCATTCTTGTTCAGCATGTGTCAAGCTTGGCGTTACCCTCGATTTAGATTGGCACGAAGACTATGAAACTAAAACATCGGAAAGATACCGGAACATTTCTGATGCGTTTTCGTCTGCGGTAAGTAGATTAATAATTGCTTATATGCCTCCGTAACAACCCACTAACCAGAGGTTTTGTTGGAAGTTTAGAAAAGAGGAAATTTTTT
>CAXHUQ010001439.1:135000-165697 GCA_964020085.1 Micromussa lordhowensis | reverse complement strand
ACCAAATGCGCTTCCTTAACTTAGAAAGGTTTCGTTCTCCGGCCTGCCGACGCGACATTTGAATATATTTTGTGGCCGGTAGTTTTCGCCACCTTTTCCTTTTTTCGTAGAAAAAAGTTCCGTAGTCAACAATACATTCTATTAGGCCTTGACGATTGCAAAATTTCCGGAATTCTTTCTGTCCTCGCTCCTCCACATGTTTACAGAACCATGAGCTCCGGGTGCCAGAGGTCAAGTTACTTGTCAAGTTTAAAACAATAGTTTCGGATTGGCAGGCAAAGCTTGACTGGAGAGTGTTGATCTGTATTTTGTTACAAATTAGCAATCTCGATGGTACATATTTGTCATGAATTAGCACGGATTGACGAAGTCTACATGCTAAATTTAGGCCAAATTTAAGTTTGGCGGAAAAGGTCAAACAAGAAGCCCCAGCACCGCAAGTAATTTCATTTCACCGAACACCGCAACGCAAAAAAACACAAACATCACACACCGTAAGGTTTGAGATCACCGCAACACCGCAAGTTGAGATTTTATTCACCGCATCACTGTATTAAAAAACATCAACACCGCCACACCGCAAAGGTGGGGATTCCCCTTCTTTATGAAATACAGAATTGCGTTAAAATTGTCTATCGCTTTAAAACAGTGATTTAGTATACGATCTGTTGATCTGTTGTTTTTGTTGATGTCAGCCTGAAACTACTGAAACTGTTCTTAAATTGATCTAGGGCACCGCATGTTCTCAAATTAGAAAGGTTGTGCTACGCTGCATGACGGGCGTGATGCCAAACAAATGAGAGGAGCGGGAAGTTGGCGCGTCCCCTTTCATGCATGCCCGGGGGGTACTTAACAAAGTTTAATACGGGGAGGCTCCGCCCCGAGGTCCAACCCCTTACCCTTTTATATACCATTTTGGCAGAAAAGGTACCCCTTTTATATACCTTTTATTGAGAAAAGGTACCCCTTTCATATACCTATTTAGAACACTGCACCCCATTTCTAAGCCCTTCTTGTTGTCATTTTCATGTAGTGCTTATTAGTCTAAGCACTGCTTAATAAATAAATAATACAGCCAGTGCGTCCATTCGAAATACTTTAATTAAAGGCCCTTGTAAATACCTAAATGACCGATTTCCCTGCCCTTTTATATACCTCAACTTGTGAAATCCCTACCCTTTTATATGCCTGAAGCCTGAAAAAGGTACCCCTTTCGGGCGGAGCCTCCCCGTGTAGGCCATTACAGGGAGTACCCCCCGGGCATGCATGCTGCGGTTTGGTGTCGCTCGTTCGCGAAGAACTCGTTTGTGAGGAGATTAGTACCGGGCGAGGTAAGTAAACTCCGCTTTTGATGAGAATTTTTCATACACAGAATTTATCCTTGATTGAATGTTTAGGTATGGAGCGAAATGGCCGATTGCAGCGTTTACCGCCAAGGAAACCTCTGACGTTTATGTGATGGCTATCGATCCTCATTTCAGCAGGTACGTCTATACGTCTACCTACAGATAAATTGATAAATTGTTGTCCTCAGAGTGGCTCTAAACAGAACTCTATTATTTCATCCTTTGTGAGCTTGTCGACAAGTAAACTCAGAAATAACAATACGGCCAAAATGACAATTTGTCTGAACAAACGTCGGTTGGTCAGTGGCTGATTTCTAATTTACAGTGTTGAATGACTTTGGTGGAAATGCGGAACTACTAATTTAACTCTTGAGGGCTGCCACAATCCCGGACCACAATGACTATTAAAAGTGTGAAGCGATAGTTTTTGCTTAACATTTTGCTTTAATATTTTCGAACCTGTATACAAGTAATACATGTAGCTTAGATTATGTATGACCCCAAAATTTTTCTAAGTTTTTGTGGTTACCAAATTGATGTTTCATCCATGTTAAGTTTTCATTAAGCAATAGAGCAGTTTTCAATTGACTGTCGTAAAACCAAAACCAAACTAATTACTTACCAATTAGACTACTCAGCCAATCTCAAACCGTAGTAAAACCAAAACCAAAACCAAAGTAATTGACTGATTACATTTGACAGTCAATTGAAAACCGCTCTAGACCACTCTTTCTACGGTTTAACGGCGCAATAGACCACGCGGGATGTTGAGAGAACACGAGAAAAGCTTGTAAATCACGAGCCGTTAGGCGAGTGATTTACAAGCTTTTCGAGTGTTCTCCCAACATCCCAAGTGGTTTATTGCGCCAGTAAACCCATAGAAAGAGTGTTCTCTTGCTTTTGTGGAAAATCGTTTGTCAAAGAGAGGAAAATTTATTGTGCTTTCGCGACCAAGTTGCTTATTCTCATCAAAATCATGAGATTTACCCGACAAACCAGTCACAGCGACTGACAGAATGAAAGCACAGACTCGGCGACGGACACAAAATCTACAGAGCAAAGCGACGAAAACATTTCACGCTAAAACAAGTTTTAAGAAAGGAAAGGAAAAGGTTATCGGTGAAAGGCAGAAAGTACATTAATTAATTCAAAAGTATTTTGACGGGGAAATACAGAGATGCGTAGGCGGAATCGGCCATCGCGAAAGTAAAAGACTGTACGGACAGTTTGCAAGTAGTGCAAATTAACTTCATACGCTTGGTGAAGTGATTCAACGATAACTTTCCAAAGGTTTGCGAATGGAATAAAGGTTAGTTACAGAAAAGCTACTTCCGAAAATTATTTATGTTGAAGGCTATGAAGTGCGTGTCTCTCTGTATTTTGAAAGCTAAGCTCGCGGAAACCAAATTCATTTATCGTGTTATGCATGCATGCGTTGAGTTTAAACTCAAAATTTCTCCTAGGCTTAAATGTCAACTCGTAAGAAATATTCTCCCTGCTTTTTAACAACCCAAATTGATCAGTTGAGCGCGCCTGTAGTCAGAAATGCAGCCTCCACAGACCACGGAAGGCACCGAAACTAAAGCACTTAAAAATTCCTTCAAAACTAATAAGCGTAAACGGAATCGCCGTAAAATTTTTGCAATGGACAATAAAGTTTAAGCATACAAACTTATATATCGGAACCAACTTCTGGTCCTGTTTTTCCTTGTAAATTTCCATGTATATGTTGAATGAAAGATATTCGTGTTATTGACATCTCAGCCAGCGAAATCCGTTTTTTGTCGCTAGTGTTTTGCGTTCGCTTTCGACCACGGCAAATCGTCTCTTCTTGCTGGACCAGTCTTCCTTCACACTATTGTTTTCATTCGTTGGTTTAGATTTTGGTTTATTTTGATTTTCGCCTTCTGACCTTTCCAGACCAAAAGCTGGTTCGAAGTTGGAGAAATTTTCATGACTTTCTTCGGTTTCTTAGGTTTTGCAACTCTATTGGCCAATCAGAGCGCGCGTAGTATGTCAGTTATTTTATAATCTATTATAACATTCATGTTTTGATTCAATATCTATTTTTCTGTTTGAGAAAAGCATGTAGTTCACGGTTAGTTTTAGTAATGTTTAATGATAACCTATTAGCCTTGAACCACAGGGATTCCTCATTAGTTGATCTTATTAACTGTTGAAGGTTTGAATTTTTATTAAATATGTTTGTGTCTTCTGCAAAAAGTGTGAATGATAGCTTACAAGATGCAGCATTAATGTCATTTCTATAAATTAAACACAGGGACCAAAACAGAACCTTGAGGAACTCCACTGATGTAATGTCAAACATGTCTGAATTTGTTCCTTGGAAGTGAACATATTGTTTTCTGTTAGTAAGGTAATCCTTAAACCACAACAAAGGAGTTCCTCTTTTACCATAATGTTCAAGTTTGTTTTAATTAATAGAATATTGTGGTTCACTGTGTCAAAGGCTTTTGCTAAGTCAGAAAAAAACACTAATAGTATATTCCTTTTTAGTATATACCACACAAATGAATAGTACTTTTCGTGCGTGCTGATTGGCCAGCTCGGAGGTGATTAGCCAAGTACTATTCACCTCCAAGCAGCTGAAGAAAAACAAAATGGTTTTTTTCAGTACATTGTCACAAGTAAAGTTACTCTTTTGGCTGCTAGTTATTCAGCTTGTGTGGTATATACTAAAACAATTATTCACCTCCACTTCGGTGAATAATTGTTAATTATCCAGTACTGCTTCATGAATTTTTTTAACAAAATCTAACAAAGCCATTGAAGTGGAGTGTCCATGCCTAAATCCATATTGATCCAGGTGTTGAGTATGTCATATTTATTTAGGTAATCTATTAGCCTTTTGTACACAGTTTTTTCTAATATTGTTTGATATTGATTGGTAGAATAGAAATCGGTCTATAATTGTAATAGGACTGATTATCACCAAATTTATAAAGTGGTGTTATTTTAGCAATTTTCAGTTTTTCTGGTATGATACCTGTTTGAAGTGAATTAGGTTAATAATTTCACTTAAACCGAAACTGAAATATCTGAGATACTTGCTTTTATTAAATTTGTGCTGATTCCATCAAAACTTAAACTTTTCTTATTTTTAAACAATGCAGTTATAGATTCTATTTCTCTGGTTGTTGTAGGTATGAAAAATAAACTATTGGTGTAATTGCCTTTTAAGTGTGCCTCATATATAGCTAACATCAACTTCTGGAATTTTATTGGTAAGGTTTTGTCCTATGTTGGAAAAGAATGTACCCAAGTTATTTGCAATTGTATAGTAGTCACTATCTTTTGAATTATTGCCTTTAAACTGTGTTGGATGTCCTTTGTTTTTTGTTGTTGTTTTCATGTTGTTTTTGCAAGCTTCCAACTTGTTGTTAATGTACCATCTCTTTGAGATATTCTCAGTAAACTGGTTAATTTGTTTCTATAAGTATTAAAATCTATTTTTGTTTTGGATAGTTGGAGATTTAATAAAATTTTTATAGAGTATGTTTTTCCTTTTAATAGATTTAAGTAAAGCTTTAGTTATCCACGGCTTTTAATTATATGAGTTATATTTCCCATTTTTAAAAGAATCCACTGGCTATGAGGATAAAATTTTCATTTTCAATTTTTTGACTGGCCAGAAACAAGAGATGGCCGGACTAAAATTTGTTTGGCCGGTCAAGATGACCGGCAACTTTTGAGCCCTGACTGAGGAATCGAAAGGACGTTATGAACCTGCTGTACAACTCGCGACAAGGGTTAAAGGAGATAGTTTTTTAAACTGAATGCAGCTTAATGCCAGATTTCTGCACAAAGGAAGAGAAAATACCACTTGTCGGGTCAAAACTTTAACTTTTATCACACATATATGTCAACAGCTGACACCCTCAGTAAGCGTTGTTATAGATTACTGATCTTTTTGAATGACTATTTCATCCCAGTCAGTTACTGTCCTTCTAATAATATTTAACAATTATCCTTAAGTTACAAGGAACGGGGGTTGGTTTTGATAATTCCGGCAGAGGTCAAGTAAAGGGAGAATCTAGACAAACCCTTTACTAAATAAAGAAAGTAACAAATTGTAGATGTTTTATTACTAGGATTAAAATAGCACAAATGTAAATGTTGGACAACTTGGCAGAATTGAGTAATTCAATAGAGTTGTTCTCAGCAAAACAACAAGTTCATCACTTTTGCAAGAACTGCTCTTCATTGTAGACATAGTTGACTGGTTTTTATTTACCATTAAATTATGCCAATTATTGGCTTACAAAAGCTGTTGTTGAAAGTATTACTATAATTATAATATCATGTAATACTAAGAATTAACATTTTAACCAAGAGAATACTTTTCTATTGTTTGTTAATAAATAAACAACTCAAACATGTCAAAGATAAGTCCCTTCCCTCAGAAAGGAAGATTGACGAATGCATGTGGTTTACTGTGTAGAAGTTAATTTTCTTGTGAAGGTGGGGAAGGGGACTGTAACAATTTTATTCTGCTATGAGTGACCTCTTGGGGACCGTAAAAAGCATCCTAGGTTTTGATTGCAGGGGAAGAACCCATAAAATATTCTCTCAAACTGGAAAATCCTAAGAGCCCCCTACCCCATAAGATGCCAATGCTGACCTTACAAAAAAAGATAATAACCATTTAAGGTAACATTGTTAAGACAATTTCACCCCCTTGAAATTTTCTCAAACTGAACTTGATATTTTTGAAGGTGTCACTGTGAAGATTTTATACTTTTCTACACTTCAATTGTTGAGTAGCTGTATGAAAACATAATGCAAATGGCTAACCCACATCCATTCCTTTGCAGAATTTTTCCAAGCAACTCTCCCAAAAAACAACCCATCAAGTGTAGTTCTCCCTGTGAATCAGTCTGCTCCACAAAGAAAAAACAAGAATAGTCTCTAAAACATGACAAGGTAAAAATATCATTCAATCATTTCATCATGCCTACAACAGAGGCTGCTTTAATTAAGTTAACTTTATGTTTTTTGGGCTAGTGTAGGCCTGAATGATAGTTTTCTTTTGATCACCCATTAGAGTCAGCCCACAGTGTGCAGTGGGTGGGTGGTTGGCGGTTGTGTGACCAGAGCACAGGGGTGGGCAGGGGGTGGCTTTTGTACTTGGTGACGGAAGCAAAATTGGCTTGTTTTGACTATTTCTTTAGTCACCTTTTGAGAAATCCAGTTAGATATCTGGGGGTTTCTCTCCAGAATGGCATTCTGTGAGCCAGGCCGGGTAAATCGAGTGTCATCAGCTGAATTTTGACTGATTTTCAGGCGTTCGGCCCTTGATATCTGAGCGAATTCGCTAGAAGGTGGCCTCTGAGGTTTTGGCTTGAGCACGGGCACCGCCCGTGCTCAAGCCATTGTGGCCGCTCAAAATGCAGGGGGCTTGCCGTCAAGGCTTGCATTTCCAAGCTGCCCAGGGACTGTTCTAACAGTGGGTGGGTGGCTCTGAGTTGTGTGTCAAAATCACAGGGCTGGGTGGCTATTCTTTTTGAGACTTTGACTGCAGTTAGAGTATGTGGTCGCCTTAAGTGGATTTGACACCGTAGGTTGCCTTGGGGAGTTTTTCCCGGGCTAGTGTAGGCCTGAATGATAGTTTTCTTTTGATCACCCATTAGAGTCAGCCCACAGTGTGCAGTGGGTGGGTGGTTGGCGGTTGTGTGACCAGAGCACAGGGGTGGGCAGGGGGTGGCTTTTGTACTTGGTGACGGAAGCAAAATTGGCTTGTTTTGACTATTTCTTTAGTCACCTTTTGAGAAATCCAGTTAGATATCTGGGGGTTTCTCTCCAGAATGGCATTCTGTGAGCCAGGCCGGGTAAATCGAGTGTCATCAGCTGAATTTTGACTGATTTTCAGGCGTTCGGCCCTTGATATCTGAGCGAATTCGCTAGAAGGTGGCCTCTGAGGTTTTGGCTTGAGCACGGGCACCGCCCGTGCTCAAGCCATTGTGGCCGCTCAAAATGCAGGGGGCTTGCCGTCAAGGCTTGCATTTCCAAGCTGCCCAGGGACTGTTCTAACAGTGGGTGGGTGGCTCTGAGTTGTGTGTCAAAATCACAGGGCTGGGTGGCTATTCTTTTTGAGACTTTGACTGCAGTTAGAGTATGTGGTCGCCTTAAGTGGATTTGACACCGTAGGTTGCCTTGGGGAGTTTTTCCCGGGCTAGTGTAGGCCTGAATGATAGTTTTCTTTTGATCACCCATTAGAGTCAGCCCACAGTGTGCAGTGGGTGGGTGGTTGGCGGTTGTGTGACCAGAGCACAGGGGTGGGCAGGGGGTGGCTTTTGTACTTGGTGACGGAAGCAAAATTGGCTTGTTTTGACTATTTCTTTAGTCACCTTTTGAGAAATCCAGTTAGATATCTGGGGGTTTCTCTCCAGAATGGCATTCTGTGAGCCAGGCCGGGTAAATCGAGTGTCATCAGCTGAATTTTGACTGATTTTCAGGCGTTCGGCCCTTGATATCTGAGCGAATTCGCTAGAAGGTGGCCTCTGAGGTTTTGGCTTGAGCACGGGCACCGCCCGTGCTCAAGCCATTGTGGCCGCTCAAAATGCAGGGGGCTTGCCGTCAAGGCTTGCATTTCCAAGCTGCCCAGGGACTGTTCTAACAGTGGGTGGGTGGCTCTGAGTTGTGTGTCAAAATCACAGGGCTGGGTGGCTATTCTTTTTGAGACTTTGACTGCAGTTAGAGTATGTGGTCGCCTTAAGTGGATTTGACACCGTAGGTTGCCTTGGGGAGTTTTTCCCGGGCTAGTGTAGGCCTGAATGATAGTTTTCTTTTGATCACCCATTAGAGTCAGCCCACAGTGTGCAGTGGGTGGGTGGTTGGCGGTTGTGTGACCAGAGCACAGGGGTGGGCAGGGGGTGGCTTTTGTACTTGGTGACGGAAGCAAAATTGGCTTGTTTTGACTATTTCTTTAGTCACCTTTTGAGAAATCCAGTTAGATATCTGGGGGTTTCTCTCCAGAATGGCATTCTGTGAGCCAGGCCGGGTAAATCGAGTGTCATCAGCTGAATTTTGACTGATTTTCAGGCGTTCGGCCCTTGATATCTGAGCGAATTCGCTAGAAGGTGGCCTCTGAGGTTTTGGCTTGAGCACGGGCACCGCCCGTGCTCAAGCCATTGTGGCCGCTCAAAATGCAGGGGGCTTGCCGTCAAGGCTTGCATTTCCAAGCTGCCCAGGGACTGTTCTAACAGTGGGTGGGTGGCTCTGAGTTGTGTGTCAAAATCACAGGGCTGGGTGGCTATTCTTTTTGAGACTTTGACTGCAGTTAGAGTATGTGGTCGCCTTAAGTGGATTTGACACCGTAGGTTGCCTTGGGGAGTTTTTCCCGGGCTAGTGTAGGCCTGAATGATAGTTTTCTTTTGATCACCCATTAGAGTCAGCCCACAGTGTGCAGTGGGTGGGTGGTTGGCGGTTGTGTGACCAGAGCACAGGGGTGGGCAGGGGGTGGCTTTTGTACTTGGTGACGGAAGCAAAATTGGCTTGTTTTGACTATTTCTTTAGTCACCTTTTGAGAAATCCAGTTAGATATCTGGGGGTTTCTCTCCAGAATGGCATTCTGTGAGCCAGGCCGGGTAAATCGAGTGTCATCAGCTGAATTTTGACTGATTTTCAGGCGTTCGGCCCTTGATATCTGAGCGAATTCGCTAGAAGGTGGCCTCTGAGGTTTTGGCTTGAGCACGGGCACCGCCCGTGCTCAAGCCATTGTGGCCGCTCAAAATGCAGGGGGCTTGCCGTCAAGGCTTGCATTTCCAAGCTGCCCAGGGACTGTTCTAACAGTGGGTGGGTGGCTCTGAGTTGTGTGTCAAAATCACAGGGCTGGGTGGCTATTCTTTTTGAGACTTTGACTGCAGTTAGAGTATGTGGTCGCCTTAAGTGGATTTGACACCGTAGGTTGCCTTGGGGAGTTTTTCCCGGGCTAGTGTAGGCCTGAATGATAGTTTTCTTTTGATCACCCATTAGAGTCAGCCCACAGTGTGCAGTGGGTGGGTGGTTGGCGGTTGTGTGACCAGAGCACAGGGGTGGGCAGGGGGTGGCTTTTGTACTTGGTGACGGAAGCAAAATTGGCTTGTTTTGACTATTTCTTTAGTCACCTTTTGAGAAATCCAGTTAGATATCTGGGGGTTTCTCTCCAGAATGGCATTCTGTGAGCCAGGCCGGGTAAATCGAGTGTCATCAGCTGAATTTTGACTGATTTTCAGGCGTTCGGCCCTTGATATCTGAGCGAATTCGCTAGAAGGTGGCCTCTGAGGTTTTGGCTTGAGCACGGGCACCACCCGTGCTCAAGCCATTGTGGCCGCTCAAAATGCAGGGGGCTTGCCGTCAAGGCTTGCATTTCCAAGCTGCCCAGGGACTGTTCTAACAGTGGGTGGGTGGCTCTGAGTTGTGTGTCAAAATCACAGGGCTGGGTGGCTATTCTTTTTGAGACTTTGACTGCAGTTAGAGTATGTGGTCGCCTTAAGTGGATTTGACACCGTAGGTTGCCTTGGGGAGTTTTTCCCGGGCTAGTGTAGGCCTGAATGATAGTTTTCTTTTGATCACCCATTAGAGTCAGCCCACAGTGTGCAGTGGGTGGGTGGTTGGCGGTTGTGTGACCAGAGCACAGGGGTGGGCAGGGGGTGGCTTTTGTACTTGGTGACGGAAGCAAAATTGGCTTGTTTTGACTATTTCTTTACCCGTACGAAAATTTGTGGCCTGACTGAGCAAGAATCGCGCCCGATTCGGGCCAGAAAGCTATTTTTAAGGCGAGAACTGAGCAAGACAAACCGAGACAAGGATTTGGTCTCGCTTGTGCGGCGGAGCGAGACATTTGTCAGGGCTGTTTATCGCTGATAATGTGGCGTGAGCGAGCGAGACAAAGTGCAACCTGTAGTTTCTTCGTTTACCTCGCAGTAGCGAGACATTTGTCACGGTCCATTATCGTTGAAACTGTGGCTGCATAATAGCGCAAAATTAACAAATACCGATGATATCTCGTTAACAATTGCGTAAATTTTGACCGTGACATTTGTCATGTCCTGTTATCGGCCATAATACCGCTCAACGGCATGACAATTAGAGTCACCTGAGTTTACTTGGGTTTCGTACCGCAATATCAAATCGAATTTTACAAGTAAGCTTATTGAACACAATAAAAACAAACGAAGGAATCTACTAAATTATTGACACAAGAGTTACGCTTAGATATTTACTATTTACGTTGCTTCGTTGAGTATAATCTTTATCCAATTGTGGCCAATAGTGCATGTTGTTTGCCTCATCTCAGCCCATCTTCGACTTCACGATTCTTCATTTCTTCGTCTCAGCATCTTTGAACTCGTACGTGGTTTATTTGTTGTTATCCCAGGAGAACGAGCACGAACTTTGCTTACTTGGTACAATTTCAAGCAATATAGTTCGTGTACTTCCCTGTTTCGAAAAACGATTTGCTTCTTTATGTGAGATAAGCGTGATCCTCGGAACACAACATTTACGAAGAGCGATCTATCGCAGTCTCATCCCCAGTTTCCACGCTCTACGGTAGAAACGCCTGGGACATAGTATTTGATTTTCTTTTTTAGTAAACAATGATCCTACGTTTTCCGGTGTCAGTGAGCAATCTTTATCTGTTACATCGGTCTGCAACCAGAAACGTTTAGGCCGTATAAGAATCAAAATTCAGATCTGAGAAAAACACAGAGGTTTCAGTCATGTTCTTTCTTGTTTGGAAACTCGCACACGTACGCATCGTCTTGGTTTTCTTCTGTAGTGAAAGAAATGTATAAACAGTTTGAAGAAATTGTTAATACATTAAAAACAACTGTTTGCTCATGATTACAAGGTGTCACACGGTTGATGGGTAACTTGGGATTGTAAGTATCACAGAGAATGGGATGGGCTACGGCAAGGTACATCGGTTCTCTTGATGAAGACAAATTGTAGTTGATGAAAAACTTCACCATCGCAAATGCCCAGGTGTTGTCCGCGGCATACTTCACAACCGCACAGTTACGTTTACGCATGCGCTTGTAAGCAAGCCCGCAAATTACGGAACTCGTGGCTGTTACCTCTAGCCTATTGAATGCCCAAAGGCGATCCAAAGGGCAAGATGAGCCAAGAAACTTTTCCAGTGCATTCATTTCGGTGACACTTAGACATACCTGATAAGTTGCACTCAAAACATGAATATTAGGAAGAATTTCAGTCCTAAATTTGTATTTCTTTGCACGAGTTAAATCTTGATAGAGCAAGTCAATCTCCGATCCAGAAGGGACACACTTTTCCTTGAGTTCGGGTAGTTTTTGAGTTAACGCGACCGCAGAAAGAATTTGATTGTCAATAAACTGAGTACCGTGGATAAGCTTTAAGATGAAACCATTTTTATCTTCAAATGAAAAGCAACTGTGTGTGTAAAGTGGGCCCAGATCTCTGACATTATCCACTAGATGTAGCAATTGATGAACGTTTAAAGTATAAAAGCGTTCCTCGTACAGAGCTGAAAATGACTTGCAAAATCCATCTAGTAGCCTATCGGCTTCTTGCAAATCGGCTTCAGAAATTGAATCTTGCAAAAGGATGTAAATGGCTTGGACAAATAACGTGTAATGTGCAAAGTATCTATCTGGTAAAAGGCCGTAAAGGGTTGGTAGTCCGTAATAAAGCAGAAATGAGCGTAGTTCACTTGCTTTCCAGTACTTCAAGTGCTCCGCAATGGAACGGGGAAGACGCTTAATTTCAGAAGTTGGTAAAATCTGGCTCAGCCTAAAATCAATGCTGTCTACTTTAGAGGATATACTGAAGTGTCGATTTGAAAATTTTGAGCTAAACCACAAGGTTAAAAGTAGTTTCTGTACGCCGAGAAGGACTCCATGCATGTAGTCAATTGCCATTCCGCTAACTAAGTCAAAGTAACGTAGAGCAGAAAGCCATGATGGTCCTTTCACTCCATTGACAATAGAGCGGTTAACACCCTGTTGCTGGAGTGTAGCTGCTCGAATGCCATCTTCTTTTACTCCTTCTGACGTTCTTAGCGGGCCTTTAGGATCATCAGGTTGGTAGAGAAATGCCCTACTGTGTCCGCGAACGCCGGTTCGCACGGTTTGCCCAGGTTGTAAACATTTCCAGCAGCCATGCTCGCCATTGTATTGCATACTGTTGCAAAGTAGGCACCGCGCTGGAAGATCACATGTGCAGGACAGCAAAATTCCTTTGCACTGAAATTTTCCTCTCTCAGGCGATTCCATTTCAACACCCTTTTCAAGAAAAGCGAAGGAATGTGTGTGAGGTTTGAGAAAAGTCCACATGGCTGGCTTCTTTTCCCCAAACCAGAGTCCAGCAAAAATCATGTTTTCGTTTGCCATGCGTTTGTGGTAAGGGAGCTCATTGATAATAAGGTATAGTGGCCAAATAGAAACTTTGGATGATTTAAACACTGGAACACCATCAGTGTTCATGAGAAAAGAGAGATTATCAGGGGATGATAAAATTCCTTCACTCGCTAATTTCTTGTAGAGTAGACCATCATATATATCCTCTACATTGTTTCTATTTTTCTTTTCCCGTTGAAAACGATGTTGAATACTACTGTAAAATCCACTCCTTGAGAAAAATGTTGCCAGCTGCTGAACGATGGGTATCTCAATAAAGTACGCTTTGGCATGTCGAGCTGATAGTTCCTTCAAGCAAGCAGTGTTGGGACAAAATGTCGCTTGTTTATCAACATATGACAAGCAAAAAGCACAATAATGATGAACAATAAAGGGGTTGTCTAACTTTCTGAAATAAGCTTTAAACTTTTTCAGAGTATCTGGTAAAATATTGCCCGAGGGCAGTATCAGTGTTATCAACTGTAACAGGTGGGTGATGGCTTCACCAGTCAAATCGTACTTGATAGCAAAAAGGGTAAGAAGGACCATAACTCCACCTATAGTGACCCTCGCCCCGGGGTATAATATTTGGTTCTCACTGGATGTCTTGCCCGCGTCAGTTTGTCCTGAAGATTCGCTGCTGCGTTGATCATCTAGATCCACTCCTACCCCAAGAAGCGGGTCAGCCGTCTCTGTTAACGTCATCTCATCCCTGACTTCTTCAAAATCACTGTCATCTTCTTCACTCATTGTCATTTCCCAGTCTCGTAATTCACGTTCATCGGTTTGAGCAACAAGAGTATGGAAAACCTCATTCCACATCGAATCCAGCTCAAGTTCGTTTTCATTAAATGACTCGTCAGCTGACTCGTTTGGAGGATGCGGCATTTCTAAAATCTCATGGCCACATTCGTGTTCTAATTGATGACTCTCTAAGTTGAATGAGCTTGGAGAAAGGACTGAGTCATCCGACGGAATCTGCTGTGAACTTGATAGGGACAATGGTATGGATATGTCAGTAAATGAAGATTCTTCTGCTGCATTCACCTCAGTCCTTAGTCGTTTAGATTTGTTAGCTCTTCTCGAATTTGTTGACATTTTTTTAACTCCAATACAAATATTGGTGTAGAGCAGCTAGCAGGTTAGCTGGTTTTCGGACAGAACTCAAGATCTCTGATAGCATCACAAGTGTAACATATACTTATGTACACAATAGAGAGCTATGTTTAGTAGATCACGTATTTATCCAAATCAAGACAAGTGTTGATCAAAGAACGTTCCAGATTGTTCTTTTGCGTCATGTAAGCCTCGCTACGTTTTGGCGCATCACTCCACTTCCCGCGCTATGTCGAGTTGTGAGGCAAGGGGAAAAGGGCTGAACTGTTTCCATCATTTGAATGAGGAATACCAGTTCTGAGACAGTTGGAAAAGTTCTGGAAGTTCACAAAGCCTGAACAATTTTAGTAACTTCAAGTGCTATTAACGTTTCGGGTCGAGGTGACAATAGTTAAGTTGTCAAGATGACACTGATTAGCAACAACCCAACTGCCTGTACTGACCTGTATTGATGTCAACGACTTTATTATTCAAGATCATGTTCACCTTGACTACATTTTCCCACACACAAAATCTTTTTCTGGTCTTTGGATAATATGATTACGTGTTTGTGGTTCACGAATAAACTGATGTGCAGACACATTCCAAAAACGGACATCTGGCAGAGGGATAGAGAAGCCGATTTTTGGCGGCCTGGGTTCATAAAGGCCCGGTGACACTGTTCATTCGATACAATCATAATAAGTAAATGTCAGCTGAAACAGCTCAGGGAGGGCCTGTCACGTCTCTAATCATAACCTCTCAAAAATGCAAATCAGAAGGTCGACTCCCTGATTGGCTGTAATTCTGATGTGTTATCGTATTGCATTGGTGTATTCTATAGGTTAATATTCCGTCGTCCTGCGGCAGCTACTAGCTAGATAGGTCGTTGGTTCAGTTTTGTTCAAAATTTTCTCTGTGTACACTTTAGAGCTGAAAATATGGCTGAAAATTTGTACGCCTGTATATATTTTCCAAGCGATAAGACCGTAAGCGTGATACTGAAGTCTCGTTGTATCTTGAGAGGTGAATTCAAAGAACTTGGAGAAGTGGAAGTCAAATGGCGCGTTCAGGGGAAGCAGCAAACCTATCTCGGAGTTATCCTCCGTGTTAGTTCAAAACGTGAGTATAACAATTAATATGTATTCTTAATGATAGAAATTACTTTTCGCGGAATGGAAAACCTTTGAGCGGCCAGAGAAATATTTGATTTTGGTTAACCTTGAATGTAACCGTTTTTGGCGCGCATTTCAGTTAAGCAGTCCAGTTCCCCCAAAAGGCCTGCATGGATGCAGAGGTTTTCATTTAGGATACCACCCAACAAGGAAAAAAACAGTATTTATTCGCTTCACTATTTGTCAAAACAAAAACTTCTCTTGTTTAAGACTTTTTATGTAGTCGGTTGCAAACAATGTATGATCGATTAATTGGAGATACAATTAAGGTGGCCGAACACAGTTTTCGCGCGCGCTTTTGCTGATGCAATTCAGCACGTGCACAAGGATTTCAAAAACAAACAAGCCGTCAATAGAGCGATCATTTTATTTACTCAACACTCGCACTATCTGTGTTATTTGTCTCTATAATTGAAAGCCGTGTATTGATGGCTCTAGTCTTTCATTACAAAGGTACGTTAGAAAAGGTAACGATGCAAAGAACCCTAGTTTCAGACAAGACTGAATGTTCGTTAATACCAAATTACTTTTAATTTCTATGTTTGGAAAAAAAAGAGGAGAAACATCTTCTGGATCGCTACTCGGAAGAACTCCATCCATTTATAACGTCATCAATAACTGAGGGAAGGGAGTTTACAACTGAAGACTTAATTCGCCAGTGGAAACCTGAGCAGCACTCTCCTGTTGACGTCAACACTGAAGCTGTTCCGCCCCCCAAGAAAAAGCGGTTAGAGTCCAAAACAAGTAAAAGTGACAAACCCAGAAAACCCATCAAGGATAAGGCTCGCCAAAAGAAGAGTATAGACTCATCCTCTGCTTTGGCTGCTCAGGAGATCATTGCTTTTACGCCGTACAACAGTGTTTTCCCATCTGTAAGGGTCCCACAAGAGCAGCAGTTACAGGATCTGCAACAAGAGGATGACCTACTTGCTCCCCATTCCCAGCATCAGCGGCAACAATACGTGAAGCCCATTGAAACACAACAACAGCAGCAACGTCAATACCAACCCAAACAACAGCAACAGAATGAACGACTAAAACAGCAACAAAACCAAAACCAGCAGCAGCATGGACAACATCAACAGCAAGAACAACATCATCATCGACAACAACAGCAGCAGCACGGACAGCGGCAGCAACAACTACAACAGCAACAACCGCAACAACAACTGCAGCGAAAGCAGCAACATCAGGAACACTTACAGCGGCAGCAGCATGGACAGCGGCAGCAACAACTGCAACAGCAACAACAACAAAAGCAGCAACACCATGGACAGCGGCAGCAGCAAGAAAAACAGCAGCAGCAGCAGCAGCAGCCTGGACAGCGGCAGCAGCAACAGCCGCAGCCAACACAGCAGCAGCAGCCGAAGCAGAAGCAGAAGCAGCAAGAACACCAAGATCACCAGAAGGCCCAACGCCAACGATTGAATCAGCAAAGTATTTTGCCATTACAAGAGCAACAAGGGCAGCGACTATGGGACCATTCCACGCAGCACTCAAACATGCTTCAGCAATCGAACCAGAGCTACTTCAGCATGCTAGAAGACGTAGTGGCCAGCTCCAGTAAACAAGGGTCAGACTATATTGACTCCAGTGATGATTTCAGTTGTCTTGGGACCACTTGTGCTGCAATTACGACAGCCATGACAACATTATCTGACTACAACGATGGCCTTAATGATTTCATTGAAGACCCTGTTGAAACACGTCAAGACTTATCTCTGGACGATTCTGGTATCCTGATCAGTGCAGACAGTGATGTTGACGATGGAAACGAAATGAACCACAAGGAAGATCCCTGCAGCGAGCTTAACTTATTAAGAGAGAAGATTAGAAAGCTAGAAAAGGAGAATGACCAGTTAAAGGCTCGTCAAAGTGTCTATGAGAGCACGGGTGAGTTCTCGTCTTTAGTTTTGCTCACAATACTGACCATAAGCAAAACCCAGACCCTATTCCAGGCTTTCATATTGTCAGACTGAGGTAATTGAACCACGGTTCTTCTTTTGTTTATTCTTTTTGCCCAAAGAAATTCGCTCATTTCTCCTTCAGTCAAGCAGCCTAAAGGGCTAAGTTTGCAAACTGAGGAATTAATCCCTGACATCGACTTTTTTACCTTCTTATCAGACTACAAACGTACTAAAACAAACTTGGAAATATAAAAGTTAGTAAGGCAAAATCCGTCCATTTAGTTTTGTGTGATCTCAAGTTATCCCTTATTAGTTAAGCCGTTATACAGAAACTTTTCATTACTCCCATTCTCAGTGCCACCCCCTCAAGTTCTTGACTACCTGAGAAGACTGCTCGAGACTTTTGATGGAAGTCATATGCTGCTACAGGAGTCTAATTCCGCCATTCAGCGAGATGTTCCAACGTCATACATGGTTAAAGCGAATTTTAAGCCATCTGAGGTTAGTACAGTTTGGCTTTTAACCTTTTATAATCTTAAAAACAGGACAGATAACATAGGAAGGGTACTATTTATTTTCCGCATCCACACAGTGCGATTGCCCTGGGGCCCTAAAATTTCTGCTGAGTGGAGCCCTGATCTTTTTTTTGGCTGTCGAGCCCGGAGGCCGAAGAAATTTTGCGCGGAGCCCTGAGCCCAGCATTTTCAAGCAATTTAATCATTCGAGTTCCCAGACTGCATTGAAGAGACGACTGTACATAATACTAGCATACGCGGTTATCTTAGTTTATAATGATATGCAATAAACAAAGAAACGAATACTTGTAGCTTATAGTTTAAATTTTACAAACAGCACTGCTTACCAATCACTAAGAAAGTCCCAATATATAGGCCATTCGTCCTGGGTTCCTTCATATGTCTATGAATAGAGGTTTTTGTGCTGAACTTCATAATTCCAAAGCTGATAGTAACCTCCTTGAAACCATGATTCAATGCAAGATAACTCTATATTCAGCGATTGATGTTTCCGCTCTCTCGCATTTCAACATGAAACTCCAACAATGGCAGATCTTGTCTGCCCCCAGTTTATATAAACACACGGTTGCATCAAGTTGATCGACCCCTGCCGCCTATTTTAGCTCGCTTGATTCAGTTATCATGGAATATGAAACGAAAGCAACAACAAGGCGAGCGGTCACGGATCACTGCCACTTGGAAGATGTCAAAGTGATCGTCAGACATCAGAGATTTTGGAGTTTGTCACATGGAGCATAGAAATCTGATCTGCTTCATGACCTTAGTACTTTTCAAGTTTAATATTTAATCCATTTCATAATCGGAGTTAATATAACCGGTTGCTTGGGTTTAAAAAATTGATCGGAATTGCTGACTTTTTATATGCGTATTTGATTTGAAGTTAAAGAAAAGAATTTTTACACATTAAGATTGTAGACCAGAGTGGAGCCCGGAGCCCTAAAGCAGCTGATGTGGACCCCTAGAGCCCTGAAATTTTCGTCTTGGAGTCCTGGAGCCCTCCAAGAGCCCAGGGGCCCGTTTCTCGAAGCTCCCGGTAATTACCGGGCCCGTTAAAGCGCTGTTTTGTTTTCCATTCCAAATGGCAGTTTCAGAAGGTTTGAAAATTGTACAGTAAAGTTATCAGCTTAAGAAACAAAACTGACTTCATTAGAGGTCAGAACACACACTACTTTTCTTGAGACTTTGATTTCAAAACCCGGCGGTTTCAAAATATGATTTTGTACCTGTTAAGTTACCGGGTCTTTCGAGAAACGGGCCCCTGGAGCACTAAACCCATTTGGGACCCTGGGAAGTGAAATAAACCAAACGAACCGATGTATCTATAAACGTCTTAAATTTATATTTATGGGTATCCGTACCTCTATTTTTAAAATATCTTCAACAACTGTTGAGCATATAATTTCCGCTTACATTATCATTCTGCTTATCAATATATAGGGTGAGGTTTGCCTTCTGAAAGGACACAACGTATTTGTCCCTGGTAACAAACTTAGACAACTCATAAACGAGTCCAAAGTGAAGGGACCAACGCACCTACTTCAAAAACTGATTCCCCTTGTTTTTACGGTCGAGGAACTGGCGAATTCATGTGGACAGGGGATAACCTGTTCTACTACCAACAGCAAGACTCAGGTCAGCGGTGGTGATCTCGCTAAGAAACCTCTTGATCAGACTAAAACAAGGGTGTTAAAAGGTAGGAGTTATTGCATACTCTAAAGCAACGGTTTTTTTTTTCAAAAAGGCGGTGTATGTTTTCGTTGCATACATGTATTAGTTTTTACAAATTTCAACCAGCTGTGCACAGGTTATGACATGGTTATGAAAACTACGAAGAATAGGGAGGACTGGGGAGAGGTCATTGTCCGTGCTGCTTGTCACGTTCACTATATTGAGCAATACCTAATGTTGTTTTCGTTACTTTCCTTCTTTCAGACTATCTGCTGTCGTTTTGCATAGCAAATGAGAAAGATTGCCCACAGCCCAAACACATCAACGAAATTTTTACGCAGCAGGTCAGTTATTCACGCCGAAAGCTACAGAGGGCGAAAGGAAAGTGTACAAAATATGACCAAGACTCAGCTTGAAGAAGAACTAACTTTTCTGGATCTACATGTACACACGTGATGTACTCTGCGTTCCCCGGGACTGCGTTATTAATTCCTCTGGTCTCTGCCACTTATTGTTTTGAAGATATCTGTTTCAAAGTGTGATCTCCGTACTGCACAACTCGTTTTACTACAACGGCTTCCATAGAGTGAAATAATAATTATAACTAACTGATTCACCTTGATTCCATGTTATACAAAACAAACAATACATGTATCTAGCGCCGATCTTTGTAGCGCCTACTGTAATGTGAGTTGATGCATCGAAGTTTCAATCACTACTTTCTCTAATTTCTTTATAAATCTTTCAGCCTACAATTGTATTCTCTGATAGTGTTGCTCGTGGAGTTTATTAATCGTTTTTGTCTAAGTTAAACCAGACGATAACAGGATGCATATATTTCGCGTGCAAGTAAGATGTTGTGCGTGTATGGTTCAAAGATGGGCGCATAAAGTTACTTTGGAGGTATTGAAACGTCTCCCAAGGCAACACAATGGAAACTGTATGTACATTAGATTAGTTTGTTTTTTGGTTATGTTCTGTTATGATAGCATTTACTCATATAATACAAATGCCTCGTTGACAATATTAAACAAGACTTGGTTAAGCTTATGTGATTCTGCTTTTTGGCGTTTTAAATGCAGAATGAAGTACGTACAGGAGCAGAATTTACTAGAAAGGTCACGGCCATTAACTTGTCGTTCCATTCCCGTCTATTTATGGCTCATCCTGAAGTCGCGCTCTGCCTCGTTTATTAGCGTGATTTTTTATGGCTTGAATCTGGCCCGTTTATCGCTCAGAATTTCGTTCAAAATGTCAGGGCCATACAAATGTCTTGCTCCTTTCTCGTTCATTTATCGTCCAATTTTTATCGCTCTTGTCAGGCCGATTATCGTCACGCTCTGTCTCGTTCATCAGCGATATTTTTTATGGCTTGAATCCCGCCCGTGTCTCGCTCAGAATTTTCGTACGGGTAGTCACCTTTTGAGAAATCCAGTTAGATATCTGGGGGTTTCTCTCCAGAATGGCATTCTGTGAGCCAGGCCGGGTAAATCGAGTGTCATCAGCTGAATTTTGACTGATTTTCAGGCGTTCGGCCCTTGATATCTGAGCGAATTCGCTAGAAGGTGGCCTCTGAGGTTTTGGCTTGAGCACGGGCACCGCCCGTGCTCAAGCCATTGTGGCCGCTCAAAATGCAGGGGGCTTGCCGTCAAGGCTTGCATTTCCAAGCTGCCCAGGGACTGTTCTAACAGTGGGTGGGTGGCTCTGAGTTGTGTGTCAAAATCACAGGGCTGGGTGGCTATTCTTTTTGAGACTTTGACTGCAGTTAGAGTATGTGGTCGCCTTAAGTGGATTTGACACCGTAGGTTGCCTTGGGGAGTTTTTCCCGGGCTAGTGTAGGCCTGAATGATAGTTTTCTTTTGATCACCCATTAGAGTCAGCCCACAGTGTGCAGTGGGTGGGTGGTTGGCGGTTGTGTGACCAGAGCACAGGGGTGGGCAGGGGGTGGCTTTTGTACTTGGTGACGGAAGCAAAATTGGCTTGTTTTGACTATTTCTTTAGTCACCTTTTGAGAAATCCAGTTAGATATCTGGGGGTTTCTCTCCAGAATGGCATTCTGTGAGCCAGGCCGGGTAAATCGAGTGTCATCAGCTGAATTTTGACTGATTTTCAGGCGTTCGGCCCTTGATAATCTGGGGGTTTCTCTCCAGAATGGCATTCTGTGAGCCAGGCCGGGTAAATCGAGTGTCATCAGCTGAATTTTGACTGATTTTCAGGCGTTCGGCCCTTGATATCTGAGCGAATTCGCTAGAAGGTGGCCTCTGAGGTTTTGGCTTGAGCACGGGCACCGCCCGTGCTCAAGCCATTGTGGCCGCTCAAAATGCAGGGGGCTTGCCGTCAAGGCTTGCATTTCCAAGCTGCCCAGGGACTGTTCTAACAGTGGGTGGGTGGCTCTGAGTTGTGTGTCAAAATCACAGGGCTGGGTGGCTATTCTTTTTGAGACTTTGACTGCAGTTAGAGTATGTGGTCGCCTTAAGTGGATTTGACACCGTAGGTTGCCTTGGGGAGTTTTTCCCGGGCTAGTGTAGGCCTGAATGATAGTTTTCTTTTGATCACCCATTAGAGTCAGCCCACAGTGTGCAGTGGGTGGGTGGTTGGCGGTTGTGTGACCAGAGCACAGGGGTGGGCAGGGGGTGGCTTTTGTACTTGGTGACGGAAGCAAAATTGGCTTGTTTTGACTATTTCTTTAGTCACCTTTTGAGAAATCCAGTTAGATATCTGGGGGTTTCTCTCCAGAATGGCATTCTGTGAGCCAGGCCGGGTAAATCGAGTGTCATCAGCTGAATTTTGACTGATTTTCAGGCGTTCGGCCCTTGATATCTGAGCGAATTCGCTAGAAGGTGGCCTCTGAGGTTTTGGCTTGAGCACGGGCACCGCCCGTGCTCAAGCCATTGTGGCCGCTCAAAATGCAGGGGGCTTGCCGTCAAGGCTTGCATTTCCAAGCTGCCCAGGGACTGTTCTAACAGTGGGTGGGTGGCTCTGAGTTGTGTGTCAAAATCACAGGGCTGGGTGGCTATTCTTTTTGAGACTTTGACTGCAGTTAGAGTATGTGGTCGCCTTAAGTGGATTTGACACCGTAGGTTGCCTTGGGGAGTTTTTCCCGGGCTAGTGTAGGCCTGAATGATAGTTTTCTTTTGATCACCCATTAGAGTCAGCCCACAGTGTGCAGTGGGTGGGTGGTTGGCGGTTGTGTGACCAGAGCACAGGGGTGGGCAGGGGGTGGCTTTTGTACTTGGTGACGGAAGCAAAATTGGCTTGTTTTGACTATTTCTTTAGTCACCTTTTGAGAAATCCAGTTAGATATCTGGGGGTTTCTCTCCAGAATGGCATTCTGTGAGCCAGGCCGGGTAAATCGAGTGTCATCAGCTGAATTTTGACTGATTTTCAGGCGTTCGGCCCTTGATATCTGAGCGAATTCGCTAGAAGGTGGCCTCTGAGGTTTTGGCTTGAGCACGGGCACCGCCCGTGCTCAAGCCATTGTGGCCGCTCAAAATGCAGGGGGCTTGCCGTCAAGGCTTGCATTTCCAAGCTGCCCAGGGACTGTTCTAACAGTGGGTGGGTGGCTCTGAGTTGTGTGTCAAAATCACAGGGCTGGGTGGCTATTCTTTTTGAGACTTTGACTGCAGTTAGAGTATGTGGTCGCCTTAAGTGGATTTGACACCGTAGGTTGCCTTGGGGAGTTTTTCCCGGGCTAGTGTAGGCCTGAATGATAGTTTTCTTTTGATCACCCATTAGAGTCAGCCCACAGTGTGCAGTGGGTGGGTGGTTGGCGGTTGTGTGACCAGAGCACAGGGGTGGGCAGGGGGTGGCTTTTGTACTTGGTGACGGAAGCAAAATTGGCTTGTTTTGACTATTTCTTTAGTCACCTTTTGAGAAATCCAGTTAGATATCTGGGGGTTTCTCTCCAGAATGGCATTCTGTGAGCCAGGCCGGGTAAATCGAGTGTCATCAGCTGAATTTTGACTGATTTTCAGGCGTTCGGCCCTTGATATCTGAGCGAATTCGCTAGAAGGTGGCCTCTGAGGTTTTGGCTTGAGCACGGGCACCACCCGTGCTCAAGCCATTGTGGCCGCTCAAAATGCAGGGGGCTTGCCGTCAAGGCTTGCATTTCCAAGCTGCCCAGGGACTGTTCTAACAGTGGGTGGGTGGCTCTGAGTTGTGTGTCAAAATCACAGGGCTGGGTGGCTATTCTTTTTGAGACTTTGACTGCAGTTAGAGTATGTGGTCGCCTTAAGTGGATTTGACACCGTAGGTTGCCTTGGGGAGTTTTTCCCGGGCTAGTGTAGGCCTGAATGATAGTTTTCTTTTGATCACCCATTAGAGTCAGCCCACAGTGTGCAGTGGGTGGGTGGTTGGCGGTTGTGTGACCAGAGCACAGGGGTGGGCAGGGGGTG
Source organism: Micromussa lordhowensis (assembly GCA_964020085.1). Lineage (NCBI taxonomy): Eukaryota > Metazoa > Cnidaria > Anthozoa > Scleractinia > Lobophylliidae > Micromussa > Micromussa lordhowensis. The sequence goes on along the minus strand of CAXHUQ010001439.1, from coordinate 142,198 downwards.
GCTTTTGTACTTGGTGACGGAAGCAAAATTGGCTTGTTTTGACTATTTCTTTAGTCACCTTTTGAGAAATCCAGTTAGATATCTGGGGGTTTCTCTCCAGAATGGCATTCTGTGAGCCAGGCCGGGTAAATCGAGTGTCATCAGCTGAATTTTGACTGATTTTCAGGCGTTCGGCCCTTGATATCTGAGCGAATTCGCTAGAAGGTGGCCTCTGAGGTTTTGGCTTGAGCACGGGCACCGCCCGTGCTCAAGCCATTGTGGCCGCTCAAAATGCAGGGGGCTTGCCGTCAAGGCTTGCATTTCCAAGCTGCCCAGGGACTGTTCTAACAGTGGGTGGGTGGCTCTGAGTTGTGTGTCAAAATCACAGGGCTGGGTGGCTATTCTTTTTGAGACTTTGACTGCAGTTAGAGTATGTGGTCGCCTTAAGTGGATTTGACACCGTAGGTTGCCTTGGGGAGTTTTTCCCGGGCTAGTGTAGGCCTGAATGATAGTTTTCTTTTGATCACCCATTAGAGTCAGCCCACAGTGTGCAGTGGGTGGGTGGTTGGCGGTTGTGTGACCAGAGCACAGGGGTGGGCAGGGGGTGGCTTTTGTACTTGGTGACGGAAGCAAAATTGGCTTGTTTTGACTATTTCTTTAGTCACCTTTTGAGAAATCCAGTTAGATATCTGGGGGTTTCTCTCCAGAATGGCATTCTGTGAGCCAGGCCGGGTAAATCGAGTGTCATCAGCTGAATTTTGACTGATTTTCAGGCGTTCGGCCCTTGATAATCTGGGGGTTTCTCTCCAGAATGGCATTCTGTGAGCCAGGCCGGGTAAATCGAGTGTCATCAGCTGAATTTTGACTGATTTTCAGGCGTTCGGCCCTTGATATCTGAGCGAATTCGCTAGAAGGTGGCCTCTGAGGTTTTGGCTTGAGCACGGGCACCGCCCGTGCTCAAGCCATTGTGGCCGCTCAAAATGCAGGGGGCTTGCCGTCAAGGCTTGCATTTCCAAGCTGCCCAGGGACTGTTCTAACAGTGGGTGGGTGGCTCTGAGTTGTGTGTCAAAATCACAGGGCTGGGTGGCTATTCTTTTTGAGACTTTGACTGCAGTTAGAGTATGTGGTCGCCTTAAGTGGATTTGACACCGTAGGTTGCCTTGGGGAGTTTTTCCCGGGCTAGTGTAGGCCTGAATGATAGTTTTCTTTTGATCACCCATTAGAGTCAGCCCACAGTGTGCAGTGGGTGGGTGGTTGGCGGTTGTGTGACCAGAGCACAGGGGTGGGCAGGGGGTGGCTTTTGTACTTGGTGACGGAAGCAAAATTGGCTTGTTTTGACTATTTCTTTAGTCACCTTTTGAGAAATCCAGTTAGATATCTGGGGGTTTCTCTCCAGAATGGCATTCTGTGAGCCAGGCCGGGTAAATCGAGTGTCATCAGCTGAATTTTGACTGATTTTCAGGCGTTCGGCCCTTGATATCTGAGCGAATTCGCTAGAAGGTGGCCTCTGAGGTTTTGGCTTGAGCACGGGCACCGCCCGTGCTCAAGCCATTGTGGCCGCTCAAAATGCAGGGGGCTTGCCGTCAAGGCTTGCATTTCCAAGCTGCCCAGGGACTGTTCTAACAGTGGGTGGGTGGCTCTGAGTTGTGTGTCAAAATCACAGGGCTGGGTGGCTATTCTTTTTGAGACTTTGACTGCAGTTAGAGTATGTGGTCGCCTTAAGTGGATTTGACACCGTAGGTTGCCTTGGGGAGTTTTTCCCGGGCTAGTGTAGGCCTGAATGATAGTTTTCTTTTGATCACCCATTAGAGTCAGCCCACAGTGTGCAGTGGGTGGGTGGTTGGCGGTTGTGTGACCAGAGCACAGGGGTGGGCAGGGGGTGGCTTTTGTACTTGGTGACGGAAGCAAAATTGGCTTGTTTTGACTATTTCTTTAGTCACCTTTTGAGAAATCCAGTTAGATATCTGGGGGTTTCTCTCCAGAATGGCATTCTGTGAGCCAGGCCGGGTAAATCGAGTGTCATCAGCTGAATTTTGACTGATTTTCAGGCGTTCGGCCCTTGATAATCTGGGGGTTTCTCTCCAGAATGGCATTCTGTGAGCCAGGCCGGGTAAATCGAGTGTCATCAGCTGAATTTTGACTGATTTTCAGGCGTTCGGCCCTTGATATCTGAGCGAATTCGCTAGAAGGTGGCCTCTGAGGTTTTGGCTTGAGCACGGGCACCGCCCGTGCTCAAGCCATTGTGGCCGCTCAAAATGCAGGGGGCTTGCCGTCAAGGCTTGCATTTCCAAGCTGCCCAGGGACTGTTCTAACAGTGGGTGGGTGGCTCTGAGTTGTGTGTCAAAATCACAGGGCTGGGTGGCTATTCTTTTTGAGACTTTGACTGCAGTTAGAGTATGTGGTCGCCTTAAGTGGATTTGACACCGTAGGTTGCCTTGGGGAGTTTTTCCCGGGCTAGTGTAGGCCTGAATGATAGTTTTCTTTTGATCACCCATTAGAGTCAGCCCACAGTGTGCAGTGGGTGGGTGGTTGGCGGTTGTGTGACCAGAGCACAGGGGTGGGCAGGGGGTGGCTTTTGTACTTGGTGACGGAAGCAAAATTGGCTTGTTTTGACTATTTCTTTAGTCACCTTTTGAGAAATCCAGTTAGATATCTGGGGGTTTCTCTCCAGAATGGCATTCTGTGAGCCAGGCCGGGTAAATCGAGTGTCATCAGCTGAATTTTGACTGATTTTCAGGCGTTCGGCCCTTGATATCTGAGCGAATTCGCTAGAAGGTGGCCTCTGAGGTTTTGGCTTGAGCACGGGCACCGCCCGTGCTCAAGCCATTGTGGCCGCTCAAAATGCAGGGGGCTTGCCGTCAAGGCTTGCATTTCCAAGCTGCCCAGGGACTGTTCTAACAGTGGGTGGGTGGCTCTGAGTTGTGTGTCAAAATCACAGGGCTGGGTGGCTATTCTTTTTGAGACTTTGACTGCAGTTAGAGTATGTGGTCGCCTTAAGTGGATTTGACACCGTAGGTTGCCTTGGGGAGTTTTTCCCGGGCTAGTGTAGGCCTGAATGATAGTTTTCTTTTGATCACCCATTAGAGTCAGCCCACAGTGTGCAGTGGGTGGGTGGTTGGCGGTTGTGTGACCAGAGCACAGGGGTGGGCAGGGGGTGGCTTTTGTACTTGGTGACGGAAGCAAAATTGGCTTGTTTTGACTATTTCTTTAGTCACCTTTTGAGAAATCCAGTTAGATATCTGGGGGTTTCTCTCCAGAATGGCATTCTGTGAGCCAGGCCGGGTAAATCGAGTGTCATCAGCTGAATTTTGACTGATTTTCAGGCGTTCGGCCCTTGATATCTGAGCGAATTCGCTAGAAGGTGGCCTCTGAGGTTTTGGCTTGAGCACGGGCACCGCCCGTGCTCAAGCCATTGTGGCCGCTCAAAATGCAGGGGGCTTGCCGTCAAGGCTTGCATTTCCAAGCTGCCCAGGGACTGTTCTAACAGTGGGTGGGTGGCTCTGAGTTGTGTGTCAAAATCACAGGGCTGGGTGGCTATTCTTTTTGAGACTTTGACTGCAGTTAGAGTATGTGGTCGCCTTAAGTGGATTTGACACCGTAGGTTGCCTTGGGGAGTTTTTCCCGGGCTAGTGTAGGCCTGAATGATAGTTTTCTTTTGATCACCCATTAGAGTCAGCCCACAGTGTGCAGTGGGTGGGTGGTTGGCGGTTGTGTGACCAGAGCACAGGGGTGGGCAGGGGGTGGCTTTTGTACTTGGTGACGGAAGCAAAATTGGCTTGTTTTGACTATTTCTTTAGTCACCTTTTGAGAAATCCAGTTAGATATCTGGGGGTTTCTCTCCAGAATGGCATTCTGTGAGCCAGGCCGGGTAAATCGAGTGTCATCAGCTGAATTTTGACTGATTTTCAGGCGTTCGGCCCTTGATATCTGAGCGAATTCGCTAGAAGGTGGCCTCTGAGGTTTTGGCTTGAGCACGGGCACCGCCCGTGCTCAAGCCATTGTGGCCGCTCAAAATGCAGGGGGCTTGCCGTCAAGGCTTGCATTTCCAAGCTGCCCAGGGACTGTTCTAACAGTGGGTGGGTGGCTCTGAGTTGTGTGTCAAAATCACAGGGCTGGGTGGCTATTCTTTTTGAGACTTTGACTGCAGTTAGAGTATGTGGTCGCCTTAAGTGGATTTGACACCGTAGGTTGCCTTGGGGAGTTTTTCCCGGGCTAGTGTAGGCCTGAATGATAGTTTTCTTTTGATCACCCATTAGAGTCAGCCCACAGTGTGCAGTGGGTGGGTGGTTGGCGGTTGTGTGACCAGAGCACAGGGGTGGGCAGGGGGTGGCTTTTGTACTTGGTGACGGAAGCAAAATTGGCTTGTTTTGACTATTTCTTTAGTCACCTTTTGAGAAATCCAGTTAGATATCTGGGGGTTTCTCTCCAGAATGGCATTCTGTGAGCCAGGCCGGGTAAATCGAGTGTCATCAGCTGAATTTTGACTGATTTTCAGGCGTTCGGCCCTTGATATCTGAGCGAATTCGCTAGAAGGTGGCCTCTGAGGTTTTGGCTTGAGCACGGGCACCGCCCGTGCTCAAGCCATTGTGGCCGCTCAAAATGCAGGGGGCTTGCCGTCAAGGCTTGCATTTCCAAGCTGCCCAGGGACTGTTCTAACAGTGGGTGGGTGGCTCTGAGTTGTGTGTCAAAATCACAGGGCTGGGTGGCTATTCTTTTTGAGACTTTGACTGCAGTTAGAGTATGTGGTCGCCTTAAGTGGATTTGACACCGTAGGTTGCCTTGGGGAGTTTTTCCCGGGCTAGTGTAGGCCTGAATGATAGTTTTCTTTTGATCACCCATTAGAGTCAGCCCACAGTGTGCAGTGGGTGGGTGGTTGGCGGTTGTGTGACCAGAGCACAGGGGTGGGCAGGGGGTGGCTTTTGTACTTGGTGACGGAAGCAAAATTGGCTTGTTTTGACTATTTCTTTAGTCACCTTTTGAGAAATCCAGTTAGATATCTGGGGGTTTCTCTCCAGAATGGCATTCTGTGAGCCAGGCCGGGTAAATCGAGTGTCATCAGCTGAATTTTGACTGATTTTCAGGCGTTCGGCCCTTGATATCTGAGCGAATTCGCTAGAAGGTGGCCTCTGAGGTTTTGGCTTGAGCACGGGCACCGCCCGTGCTCAAGCCATTGTGGCCGCTCAAAATGCAGGGGGCTTGCCGTCAAGGCTTGCATTTCCAAGCTGCCCAGGGACTGTTCTAACAGTGGGTGGGTGGCTCTGAGTTGTGTGTCAAAATCACAGGGCTGGGTGGCTATTCTTTTTGAGACTTTGACTGCAGTTAGAGTATGTGGTCGCCTTAAGTGGATTTGACACCGTAGGTTGCCTTGGGGAGTTTTTCCCGGGCTAGTGTAGGCCTGAATGATAGTTTTCTTTTGATCACCCATTAGAGTCAGCCCACAGTGTGCAGTGGGTGGGTGGTTGGCGGTTGTGTGACCAGAGCACAGGGGTGGGCAGGGGGTGGCTTTTGTACTTGGTGACGGAAGCAAAATTGGCTTGTTTTGACTATTTCTTTAGTCACCTTTTGAGAAATCCAGTTAGATATCTGGGGGTTTCTCTCCAGAATGGCATTCTGTGAGCCAGGCCGGGTAAATCGAGTGTCATCAGCTGAATTTTGACTGATTTTCAGGCGTTCGGCCCTTGATATCTGAGCGAATTCGCTAGAAGGTGGCCTCTGAGGTTTTGGCTTGAGCACGGGCACCGCCCGTGCTCAAGCCATTGTGGCCGCTCAAAATGCAGGGGGCTTGCCGTCAAGGCTTGCATTTCCAAGCTGCCCAGGGACTGTTCTAACAGTGGGTGGGTGGCTCTGAGTTGTGTGTCAAAATCACAGGGCTGGGTGGCTATTCTTTTTGAGACTTTGACTGCAGTTAGAGTATGTGGTCGCCTTAAGTGGATTTGACACCGTAGGTTGCCTTGGGGAGTTTTTCCCGGGCTAGTGTAGGCCTGAATGATAGTTTTCTTTTGATCACCCATTAGAGTCAGCCCACAGTGTGCAGTGGGTGGGTGGTTGGCGGTTGTGTGACCAGAGCACAGGGGTGGGCAGGGGGTGGCTTTTGTACTTGGTGACGGAAGCAAAATTGGCTTGTTTTGACTATTTCTTTAGTCACCTTTTGAGAAATCCAGTTAGATATCTGGGGGTTTCTCTCCAGAATGGCATTCTGTGAGCCAGGCCGGGTAAATCGAGTGTCATCAGCTGAATTTTGACTGATTTTCAGGCGTTCGGCCCTTGATATCTGAGCGAATTCGCTAGAAGGTGGCCTCTGAGGTTTTGGCTTGAGCACGGGCACCGCCCGTGCTCAAGCCATTGTGGCCGCTCAAAATGCAGGGGGCTTGCCGTCAAGGCTTGCATTTCCAAGCTGCCCAGGGACTGTTCTAACAGTGGGTGGGTGGCTCTGAGTTGTGTGTCAAAATCACAGGGCTGGGTGGCTATTCTTTTTGAGACTTTGACTGCAGTTAGAGTATGTGGTCGCCTTAAGTGGATTTGACACCGTAGGTTGCCTTGGGGAGTTTTTCCCGGGCTAGTGTAGGCCTGAATGATAGTTTTCTTTTGATCACCCATTAGAGTCAGCCCACAGTGTGCAGTGGGTGGGTGGTTGGCGGTTGTGTGACCAGAGCACAGGGGTGGGCAGGGGGTGGCTTTTGTACTTGGTGACGGAAGCAAAATTGGCTTGTTTTGACTATTTCTTTAGTCACCTTTTGAGAAATCCAGTTAGATATCTGGGGGTTTCTCTCCAGAATGGCATTCTGTGAGCCAGGCCGGGTAAATCGAGTGTCATCAGCTGAATTTTGACTGATTTTCAGGCGTTCGGCCCTTGATATCTGAGCGAATTCGCTAGAAGGTGGCCTCTGAGGTTTTGGCTTGAGCACGGGCACCGCCCGTGCTCAAGCCATTGTGGCCGCTCAAAATGCAGGGGGCTTGCCGTCAAGGCTTGCATTTCCAAGCTGCCCAGGGACTGTTCTAACAGTGGGTGGGTGGCTCTGAGTTGTGTGTCAAAATCACAGGGCTGGGTGGCTATTCTTTTTGAGACTTTGACTGCAGTTAGAGTATGTGGTCGCCTTAAGTGGATTTGACACCGTAGGTTGCCTTGGGGAGTTTTTCCCGGGCTAGTGTAGGCCTGAATGATAGTTTTCTTTTGATCACCCATTAGAGTCAGCCCACAGTGTGCAGTGGGTGGGTGGTT